>JAKSZP010018820.1:0-78765 GCA_022478985.1 Massospora cicadina | reverse complement strand
TTTAGGGACTGTAACATCTGCCACCAACTCCCCAGAACAATTTAGTATCATCCCCAGAAGGTCGATTTGGGATAACGTGCACTCTGTGGCTAATGTATGTTAGTCCACAGCTCTGGGGCACTTGTATTCTTGGACCAACAAGAGGCCTATGATAGAGTAAACTGGGAATACCTTAGGGCCTGCCTCCATCAATTCCGCCTACCCCTCGCTTCATAAACTGGGTGATGCTGCTCACGGAATCTGCAACAATGGCAGTTCATGGCCCAGGCTTCCTAATGGAAGTAGTCCGCCCTCAAAGGGGCCTGCAGCAAGGGGACCCCCTGAGCCCACTCTTATACAACTTCAGCCTTGACCCACTACTGCGAAATATGAATGCCCAACTCACTGGGGTCCATGTGCCAGGCCAAGCCCCAGTCAAGATATTGGCGTTCGCAGATGATTGCGCGGTTGGGGTGTCTAATAATCAAGATGCACGCGCGCTTGAAGCCCTCATCCAGGAATATTCCCGGGTAAGCAACGCGGCACTGAACGCCTCCAAAACCAAAATCATCCTCCTTGGTCAGTTTCAGAACTGCTGGGCCCCAGCAATTAGTTCCCAACCTGGCCATCTTCTCGCCCACGTCCACGCCTTACTAACTCAACACACACCGCTCCACTGGTGCTCCCCTTCGTGCCACGTCCTACCATAGGACCAGTGCGCCATCTGGGCGTGTGGATGGAGGCAGGCGGATATGCGTCAGCAGTAATGGAGCCATATACTGGACAACGTGACGAAGCGAATCGCCTCTCTCAGAGCCCACCCTACTACCCTCACTGGCAGGGTTGTTCTTGCCAACTCTATGCTCCTATCCAAAGTCTGGTTCGGAGCCCACGCCATCCCCTTCTCCCCAAGCTTCTTCAAATCCCTGTATGCTTTGCTGCAAGGATGGCTTTGGTCAGGCCACCCTCCACCAGTACGGCTAGAGGTTATGTTTCAGCCCTCATCATCAAGGTGGCATGGGCCTGCTTGACTTCAAAGCCCATGCTGCCAAGATCCTGGGCACCTTGATCGGCCGTCACCGCTTCTACACTCCCATCCCAACACTGGTCCTGCGTGGCCTGCTCCAACTTCTCCCGAGCCTTGGGCCTCAACAATCCATTGAACCCCCACTCCCTGATGAAATACCTCGCATCACACACATTGGTCACAGGTACTCATGGGACTAAAACCCACTACAAACGAATCCTACTCTCCATGCAAAGCGCAGAGTGGAGAATTCGTATTAGTGGACATACAACCCGAAGAGGCCGCCCCTCTCCTCAGTTCACACAAGAGGTACAGGGGCTACCCATCCATGATGGCGTGATCCCCATTCGACCCCAAGTCCTATCCAGGGTGGACTACCTGGACATGATGGACATCCCTTATTCCACTGAGACCCAAAAGACTATCTGGAAATGCGCACACCATCCTCTGTTGCAGCCTCAAGTCCGCTCCCATGTGGCGCTGCCTGAGGCGGGTGTATCTTACAGCTGAGCGCTCTAATGCTTTACACTCATCCTGTGTCGTGTGTGGCCAGTATGGAACGCTGTTTCACCGCCTGGAGAAGTGCCCCACCTCTAAAGTGATATGGCGCGAAGTCCAACGTCTGCTAGGCCAGGATCAAACACATCCCTTCAGTCTGTCAAGAGATATGTTTGCTTCATCAATGGCCCCTCCCCCTCCCACCCTCCCTTCGTGCTCTGGTGGTTGCAATCGCCATGTGGACTATCCACACGATTGTCTTGGATGCCATCGCCGGATCCAGCCCCACCCTCCCTGAAGCTGTCCACAGATTCCGGTCTCATTTGGTGGATCACTTTCAAGCGTGGATGTTTGGATATCTCCCACCACGTCCCCGGCAGCTGGTCTCCTCCTGGTTCCCAGTCTGGTTCATCAAATCAGACCCTTTCTCCACACGTGCTTAATAGTGGCTACGGCCCCTTCACACGTTCCCTCCCCCTCCCCATAAGTGGCGCTCCCGCTGGCAACAAGAGATAGCATCGCTTCTCTGGGGTGCCTCCCCTGGTACTAAGTTTATCTTTCCTGAGTCATATTTGGAAGTGTCCATCCCATGGTCAGCCTTCCCCGCAAAATTTAAAATATTTTATCAAGTCATACAGATAAAATATTATAGATAAGATCATAAAAATTTAAATAGTTGGACTTCCATTTTTGAACTTAATGGTGCTATGCCCAAGGAGCCCAACAACCAATACTTGAAGCCATCCAAGACTCTTGAAAAATCTATTATTTATTTTTTAGGTTGACAAGTCACCGCTTATGTCTTATCAGCTAGAATATCCATTCTAAGATAAGTATGGTGATATGGACTTATTGAAAGTTAAGTACTAAAACAAGGTATAAAATTAAGGCTAACTTTTCTTTCTTGTTGCAAATACTTTTGCAACCTATTCAATTCAAGACTGAATCTAGTTTGATAATCTCACAGAGGGGAGATTGTGTGTGTGTGCGTGTGTGTCTGGGAGTGTGTTGTGTGTGTGTGTGTGTGTGTGTGTGTGTGTGTGTGTGTGTGTGTGTTTTTTTTTTTTTTTTTTTTTTGCAAGCAAGGTAAGAGGAGCAGGTGGAAGGCCTGCAGCCTCCAACGTTCAAAAACGCCCCGAAGAATCTGGCGGAATAGATAAAAATCTTAAAAAACTGGCGGTCATGATTTCCCCAGAGATACTCGCATGGCAAGCACGATGCAACCAGTACATCAACACGCCACACTCCCAACCACTTTCGTTGGTGGAATCCAGAGTCCGCGTGTATCTGGGAATCAAAAAACGGCCTTATGGGAAAAATTTTGTAAAGATGTACACAAAATTTTCCTAACCGCGGTGTACATTGCACCTCACTCCATGTCACACAATTGGCTGGACTTGGGTTTCAAAAGCAAAAAAGCAGCAGACGAGGCTGCAGTGGTGCGCATAGTGGTTGTCCTCCCTGAAGGGCAACGGGTCATCGAAACCAAATGCACCAGATGGACAAAATCAAACCAAATTTTCCTCACATTTGACTTTTTGCCTACTATGGTAAAATGTGACGTTTTGGAACAACACCTGAAAGATGGTCTCACCATATACAGCAAAAAAACAATCTTTTGAAATGCAACGCTTCACGCTGATGCCACACCTGTGCACTGGCAAAGCCATCGCAGTTCTGACCCCAACTGAGGAGATCGCGAAGGACCTAAACCAGATCCCGCACTCCACTTTTTTTTGATATCACAGGGCATACCACCCACCCATTCTGGGGGACCGTGGACAGCGCGCCCCACATTTGCACCCACTGTGACACGTTCATCCATAAGGCGCACGCATGCCCCATCAAAGAGGGCGTCACATTCCAAGAGCACCCCTCAGCGGCCATGGCCAACGGAGAGGTGCACTACAAACCAACCGCAAGCACCAAGGAGGCTTTCCCGTGAGGAGCACAAGGCTGCTACCTACTGGTAAAGCTTATCTCCCCGCAAGAATGGAAGAAGGCCAAGCAGGCCCATAGGGCCATGGCCAAGGAAACGGCCAAGGCCACCACCACTATCCCACACTCACAACGCCAGGAGGACATGGAAACCTTCGTGGTGGAAGCAACTCGGGGAATCCATCACCCAATCAGATTGGGAGGCCCATGCTGAGCGGGCCACTCAATCTGAGGATCTGATGGGAGACTTGATCTCACCCAATCGTTGCACCCAAGCTCCAGTTGAAACTGACTTGGGACCTATCCCAACTGAAAAAAAAATTTTACCCACTCAACGGTGCACTGAACTCATCCACACCACAAAAAATTTATCCGATGTCAGGAAAATAAAAAGCGAAGGCCAAAGCAAAATGTGACTCTTTCTGCAAAATTCAACAAAAACCCCGATAGCATTGCTGCTAACACCCACGCTGCTGTAAAAGCCTGTGGGGACCTAGAAGAGGCTGGTGGGCCTGGGGGCCACCCCCACACACCTAAGGTTCAATGGGGGAAACCTTCACTTTAGGGACGTTGAATATCGCCAGACTCAAGGCCTCCCCATCCCAAGCTAGGAAACTGAGTTTTTTACAACACAATTTACCCGTGGATATCCTGGCCATCCATGAGTCCCACTGTCCACAAGGTTCCGAGGAAACATGGAAAACAATGCTCCTCCCATCCCTATCCTTTTGGTCAAAGCATTGTGGGGTGCTAATTCAGAAAAATAATTTTTTCAAATTTGTATCCTCAGAAACATTCCTAAATGGCTGAGTGCTCTTCGTCACCTTCTTGTGGGCTGACATAGCGCACGCAATTGTCAACATCTATGCCTCAAACGGTGCACACAAGCGTTGGGAAACTTTCTTGTCAGTCAAATCCCTCCCGCTACCCCCTGATTCTTTCCTAGTTGGTGACATGAACTGTTGGCTAACCTCACCAATGGACCAGTGGCCTCCCTCACCCCACGCCCCACTGGGTCACATTGAACTACACATTCTAAAGGCCACCCTTGGGTTAATGGATGCGCTGCCGCGACATGCCCCACTGCTCAAAAACATGACGCGTCCCCACGTCCACAACGGCCAATTAAGGTCCATGACCCGCATTGACCTTATTCTAGCACCGGCTAAATTCCAACCCCACATCTCCCACTTCAAAACAACGAAAATGGAATTCTCTGACCACCGACTGGTCTTGATAACCTACCACCTACCTGTCACAGTTGCTAAGGCCCCACATTGGTGCAAAATCTGCCCCCCCTGAGCTCGCATCACCAGGATTTTCCATGTGGGTGGAAGAGGCAACTTTGGCGAAATCATTTGTTGCACCATTTTGTGCGGAACCCATTTCCACATGGGCAACTTTCAAAGAGGACACCATCCGCCACTCTCGCCATCTCTCCTCCAGATGCTCACGAGCCACATCAGCGGTTATCTCACGTGCTCTGGCAGAATTGGCACACTTGGAGTCCAACAATCCAGCTATAGGATACAGCCCTGCATGAGGCCAGAAGTGGGCGGAGGCAGCTACCCACCTCAACGCACTTGAAAGGCAACACAAACATTGGGTTTGTGTATAATACAGGGCCACATGCATAACAAAAGGTGACAACTGCACTGCATATTTCTTTAGAATTTTTTTTTGCACCATGCCAGAGCGTGGCCTGCACACAGGTGCAAATATCAGATAATTCTATTGCGGATACACCAGCTGAAGTGTCAATTGAAATGCAAAAATATTACTCCAAGTTGTACCAAGCCAAACCAATTCAGCCAGCCAAAGTGGCAGAATTTCTCGACTGAGCTCATATCTGCACCATTTTCCAATACCCAGAGATAATGAATTTAATTACTCCAAATGAATTATAGACAGCCATTCGCGGTGCGCCAAACTGAAAATGCCCAGGCCCAGATGGCATTCCATATGAGTTCTACAAAAATAATTCAAATATATATTTTCACTTCTGCTTGCCTCACTTAACCAAAGCCTGTTGGAAACGCGCCTCCTACCAGGAGGACATGAGGCCTTTACTGTCACACTCTTCAAGTAAAGGGGATAAGCTTGACTTAGCCAACTGGCACCCCATTTCTCTAAGAAAACACAGACACGAAAATTTTAACAAAAATTATGGCTAACCAATTAGGGACTGTAGCATCTGCCACTATCTCCCCAGAACAATTCAGTTTCATCCCCAGAAGGTCGATTTGGGATAACGTGCACTCTATGGCTAATGTATGTCAGTCCACAGCCTCTGGGGCACTTGTATTCTTAGACCAACAAAAGGCCTATGATAGAGTAAACTGGGAATACCTAATGGCCTGCCTCCATCAATTACACCTACCCTCTCGCTTCATCAACTGAGTGATGCTGCTCACAGAATCTGCAACGATGGCAGTGCGTGGCCCTGGCTTCCTAATGGAAGTAGTCCGCCCTCAAAGGGGCCTGCGACAAGGAGACCCCCTCAGCCCACTCTTATACAACTTCAGCCTTGACCCAATACTGCGAAATATGAATGCCCAACTCACTGGGGTCCATGTACCAGGCCAAGCCCCAGTCAAGATATTGACGTTCGCAGATGATTGTATGGTTGGGTTGTCTAATAATCAAGATGAACGCGCGCTTGAAGCTCTCATCCAGGAATATACCTGGGTAAGCAACGCGGCAATGAACGCCTCCAAAACCGAAATCATCCTCCTTGGTCAGTTTCAGAACTGCTGGGCCCCAGCAATTAGTTCCCAACCCAGCCCATCTGCTCGCCCATGTCCACGCCTTACTAACTCAACACACACCGCTCCACTGGTGCTCCCCTTCGTGCCACGTCCTACCATAGGACTGATGCGCCATCTGGGCGTGTGGATGGAGGCAGGCGGATACGCGTCAGCAGTAATGGAGTGCCATATTCTGGTCAACTTGACAAACCGAATCGCCTCCCTCAGAGCCCACCCTACTTCCCTTACTGGCAGAGTGTTTTAGCCAACTCTATGCTCCTATCCAAAGTCTGGTTTGGAGCCCACGCCATCCCCTTCTCCCCAAGCTTCTTCAAATCCTTGTATGCCTTGCTGCAAGGATGGCTTTGGTCAGGCCGCCCTCCACTAGTGCAGCTAGAGGTCATGTTTGGCCCTCATCATCATGGTGGCATAGGCCTGCTTGACTTCGAAGCCCATGCTGCCAAGATCCTGGGCACCTGGATCGCGGCCGTCACCGCTCCTACACTCCCATCCCAACACTTGTCCCGCACAGCCTGCTCCAACTTCTCCCGAGCCTTGGGCCTCAACAATCCATCAAACCCCCACTCCCTGATGAAATACCTCGCATCACACACATTGACCACAGGTCCTCATGGGACTAAAACCCACTACAAACGAATCATACTCTCCATGCGGAGCGCAGAGTGGAGAATTTGTAATAACGGACATACAACCCAAAGAGGCCGCCCCTCTCCTCAGTTCACACAAGAGGTACAGGGATTACCAATCCATGATGGCGTGATCCCCATTCGGCCCCATGTCCTATCCAGGGTGGACTACCTGGACATGATGGACATCCCTTATTCCATTGAGACCCAAAAAACAATCTAAAAATATGTACATAACCCTCTGTTGCAGCCTCAAGTCCGCTTTCATGTGTGGCGCTGCCTGAGGCGGGTGTATCATACAGCTGAGCGCTCTAACGCTTTACACTCATCCTGTGTCATGTGCGGCCAGTATGGAACGCTGTTCCACCGCCTGGAGAAGTGCCCCACCTCTAAAGTGATATGGCGCGAAGTTCAACGTCTGCTAGGCCAGGATCAAACGCATCCCTTCATTCTGTCAAGAGATATGTTTGCTTCATCAATGGCCTCCCCCTTCCACCCTCCCTCCATGCTCTGGTGGTTGCAATCGCCATGTGCACTATCCACACGATTGTCTTGGATGCCATTGCAAGCTCCACCCCCACCCTCCCAGAAACTGTCCACAGATTCTGGTCTCATTTGGTGGACCACTTTCAGATGTGGATATTTGGATATCTCCCACCGCGTCACCGACAGCTGGTCTCCTCCTGGTTCCCAATCTGGTTCATCAAATCAGACCCCTTCCTCCACACGTGCTTAATAGTGGCTACAGCCCCTTCACATGTTCCCTTCCCCTCCCCATAAGTGGCGTTCCTGCTGGCAACAAGAGATAGCATCACTTCTCTGGGGTGCCTCCCCCGGTACTAAGTTTATCTGTCCTGAGTCATATTCGGAAGTGTTCATCCCATGGTTGGCCTTCCCCGCAATAAATTAAAAAAAATCTAAAAAAACGTTACACCCAGTTTTCTCCACAAAAAATTAGTACAATTCTAAAATTTGATCTTTTCTCTAATTT
Organism: Massospora cicadina; assembly: GCA_022478985.1. Classification (NCBI taxonomy): domain Eukaryota; kingdom Fungi; phylum Entomophthoromycota; class Entomophthoromycetes; order Entomophthorales; family Entomophthoraceae; genus Massospora; species Massospora cicadina. The sequence goes on along the minus strand of JAKSZP010018820.1, from coordinate 70,938 downwards.
CTTAAAAAATCCCTATATTAATTCCTTTTTTTACCCTCACTATTTCTCTATAAAAAATTCATTATATAATTATATACTGTACCTCATAAAAATATACTAATATTTCATCTTAGAAAGTTTAGTTGATTTTATTGCTCAATCTATGCTAAATATACTGATACAGTCTACAACAACTAATCTTAATAAATTTAGCTGATTTTATTAGTCAATTAATGCTAAATTTACTGAATGCCATCTACAATAACTAATTTTAATAAATTTAGGGAATTTTATTGGTCAAATAATGCTAAATTTACAGATTGCATCTGCAGTAGTTAATTTGATTGATCTAGTTAATTTATTGTTCAATCTATGCTAATTTTACTATTCACCATCAAAATAAAACAGTTTATCAAAATTAGTTGATTTTATTGATCAAATTATGCAAGATGATACCTAACTATAATAATTAAAGCTCATCCTTCTATGATTTCATACTTGCCTTTTTTTATATACCCTCAGCCATAAAACATATGTCAAAAGTTGCTTCAAAGCTGTTGATTCACCAATGCCAGAATAAAGTTTATCCAGCAATGAACTTGTCTCACAATTGAAATACATCACTTCTGAGCCCATTTTAATAAACTTACTAAACTAAAGGTCAGATACTTGACCAATACTTACAAAAGTAAAATGGGACCTAAGTTGGAGCATCCTATTTTTTTGAGAAATTTAGGCATCCAAATTGGTCATGTGGTTTCAGAGTTATGCGCAAACAAACATAGAAAAAAAACAAAAGATACAAGTCAATTATCAAACCTCCTTCTTTTCCAAAGTTGGTTAAAAAGAGGATAAGCTGAACTTGGCCAACTAACACCATATATCTCTTACTAATACAGATACTAGTTTATTTACTAAAATTATGGCCAAACGCCTAGAGGAAGTTGCCTCAGATATAATCTCCTCTATGCAATTTGGTTTCCTTCCCAAGCAGTCTATATGGGACAACATACACACTGTAGCCAACGTCTGCCAATTCATGGCTACTGGGGCACTTGTTTTCTTATACCAGAAGAAGGCTTATGATAGGGTCAACTGGGATTACCTTAAAGCCTGCCTCCACAAGTTCCACCTCCACCATCAATTCATTAATTGGGTGATGTTGCTTACGGAATCCACCACAATGGCTGTGTGTGGCCCTGGCTTCCTCACTGATGTAGTTCGCCCTCAAAGGGGCCTCTGCCAAGGGACTGTCAGGCAGACGGCAAGTAGAAAATAGATTGGCCTACCAGTCTGGATGCTGGAGCATCCAAGTGGTGAACCAGAATGCCAGGGGCACTGCTGCTGGTATGACGGATATGGAACTGGAAGGGAACTCAAATCTCAACATATAAAAATGGAAATTTAGGTTAGGGTGTTTTTATTGGAAAATTTAAGGGAAGAGAATTGACCAACAATTTTCTCAGTGCAATGCGCCTGATTAAATAGTCATTGATTCTGGGGAAAATAAGTCAGGATCAGGTTCCACAAGTTCAACCTAAGTGGAGAACTATTTGGGAATGGGCGGGTTAGTTCCCTGGGGACCAACATTGCAAAATTCAGCAATGAGCCAAGTTTCAGTCAGTTCAACCTAAGAGGTGAACTATTTGGGTATAGGAGGGTTAGTTCACTGGGGGACTGACATCACAAAATTTGGTGACAAGCCAAGTTGCGGTCAGTGGTATTGCATCGGGCTTAAAGCCCAATTTTCTGGCAGGAAGCTGCCCATTGGGGGTGATGCCTGATGGATTTGGGAGGGGGAAGATTTTCAATCTTCATGCAAACTTAATTGCAACCGGCGGGCATTCCAGCTGATAGATCAGCCTTCATACCTCTTCGACCATTTAAATCTGAGTATCCAGCTGATTGCTGCTCGAATTAGTTGCAATCAGTTCCATTTTGGTGATTTTGGCGCAGATTTTACTAATTCCTTGTAACAGTTCTGCCGAGGAGAGTGCAAGTACCAGAAGTGGGATCCAAAGCTGAAGGGCTATTTTCCAGCACTCGTCTACCATGTGAGTGAGATCGCCCTGAGTAATGAGGGTATGTCCATTCTCTTTGGTACTTTCTTGCTCAGGAACAGAAAGGTGGCCCAATCAACGCCCAGAGGACGTTCCTTGGGACTTACATTACCCTTTCCTTTTTCCAAGAGAAAAGCCCCATCACTGGGAAACTGTACGAGAGCCACCTTCTTGTGCGCCTTGGGTGACTTGATCTCCATTATTGACGCAGGTTTTCTTTGAGGAAGGGAGAGTCTCAGGGTGGGATATGTGGAATGTTTCATCCAGGTTCATTCAATTCGCGCAATCGCGCATCTTGCCCCAACTGTTCTTATAGGCCAGATATTTTTTCCAAGCCATAAGATATTGGATGGAATGTCGCAATTTCTGGGATATGGGATAACTTCTTCCTCAGCCTCTTCCCCCATTTTTGACAATAGTCAGTTCCAGTTCCATAGGGATTGCACCTTTGAAGGGTGACAGCTGGGAAACTACTGGGCTTTGGAGGACAAACTCATTGAAAGTTGAGATGTCAGGCTCTACTGACATGGGCAAGGTAGCCGTGGCAACTATGGGGTATGGGTTTGGAGTTTTGAGTGGGATGGGGCTAATGTGGGCAGGGATAATCTTCTTTACAACTTGATTCAGTTGGAAAGGAGGGACCATTGCTGCACCAATATCTGCGAGAAAGGTGGAAATGGTAGAGATTGATGGTTGGTTGATTATGTCAGGCAGACGGCAAGTAGAAGATAGACTGGTCTACCAGCCTGGATGCTGGAGCATCCAAGTGGTGAACCAGAATGCCAGGGGCACTACTTCTGGTATGACGGATATGGAACTGGAAGAAAGCTTAAATATCAACAGATAAAAATGGAAATTTAGGGGAGGGTGTTTTTATTGGAAAATTTAAGGGAAGAGAATCGACCAACAATTTTCTCAGTATGATGTGCCTGATTAATTAATCAATTTTGGGGAAAATAAGCTGGGATCGGGTTCCACAAGTTTGATCTAAGTGGTGAACTATTCATGAATGGGCGGTTTAGTTCCCTAGGGACAGACATTGCAAAATTCAGCGATGAGCTGAGTTTTGGTTGGATCGACCTAAATGGTGAACTATTCAGAAATGGGTGGGTTAGTTCCCTGGGGACTGACATCGCTAAGTTTGGCGGCAGGCTGAGTTGCGGTCAGTTCAACCTAAGAGGTGTACTATTTGGGAATAGGAGGGTTAGTTTCCTGGGGGACTGACATTGCAAAATTTGGTGATGAGCCAAGTTGCAGTCAGTGGTATTGCATCAGGCGCAACGCCCAATTTTCTGGCAGGAAGCTGCCCATTGGGGGTGATGCCTGACGGATTTGGGAGGGGGAAGATTTTTGATCATCATGTAAACCAAATTGCAACCGTTGGGCGTTCCAGCTGATAGATCAGCCTTCATACCTCTTTGACCATTTTAAATCTGAGTATCAGGCTGATTGCCACTCGAATTAGTTGCAATCAGTTCATTTTGGTGATCTCAGCGCAGATTTTACTAATTCCTCATAACAGTTCTGCCGAGGAGAGTGAAAGTACTAGAAGTGGGATCCAAAGCTGAAGAACTATTTTACAGCACTCGTCTACCACACGAGCGAGATTGCCCTGAGTAATGAGGGGTATGGCCATCCTCTTTGGTACTTTCTTGCTCAGGAAAAGAAAGGTGGCCCAATCAACGCCCATAGGACGTTTCTCAGGACTTACAGGGACCCTTTAAGCCCACTCTTGTACAACTTTAGCCTTGACCCAAATCTACACAATGTAAATGCCCTCCTTACTGTGTCCATGTGAAAGGCCAAGCACCAGTTAAGAAGCTGGCGTTTGCTGATGATTGAGTGGTGGGGGTGTCTAGCAACCAAGATGCATGTGTGCTAAATGCTACTATCCAGGATTACTCCGTGGTTAGTAACGCCACACTTAACGCCTACAAAGCTGAAGTCATTCTCCTCATCTGGTACCAAGCCCGCTTGTCACCAGCTCCCCCATTACCTTCCTGCCTCAGCAGCTAGCTCGCAGGTTCACTTGCCCCACCCACCCCATACTTCCCTGCTTGTGCTCCCTTTTGTGTCAAGACCCACTGTTGGCCTGGTACGCCATTTTGGAGTGGCTGGAGGCGGGAGGGTACGCCTTGTTGATGATGGAGCACCATATCCTAAACAATGTCACAAAGCGCATCAATTACCTCAAACCCACCAGACTACCATCTTAGGGGGGTGCTTTCCAACTTTATGCTCCTGTCCAAAGTCTGGTTTTTATCCCACGCCATCGCCTTTTCCCCCTCTTTCTTCACCTCTTTATACGCCCTCCTTCAATGGTGGCTTTAGTTAGGCCACCCACCGCCAGTGCACCTGGATGTAATGTTTAGCCCTCACCATAGTGGTGGTATGGCCTGCTCAACTTTAAGGCCCATGCTGCCAAAAACTTAGCACCTGGATTGCTGCAGTCACCACCCCACACTCCATCCCAAAACTGGTTACGCGCAGCCTGCTCCAATTTTTCCTGAGCCCTAGGCCTCAGCAATACTACCCACCCCCATTCTCTGCTAAACTATCTTGCCTCACATCCCTCCGCCATGGGCCCACATGGGATGTCACCCCACTTTAAATGAATTCTTCTCTCCATGCAGAGAGCTGAGTGGAGAACCAGAATCAGTGGATAAATCTCCCAGAGGGGTCGCCCTACTCCTCGTTTCAAACAAAAGTCTTTGGGCAAGTCATTTTAAACAACCTGGTACCCCAACATCCCCACCTCATTGCCCAAGTGGACTACCTTTAAATGCTCGACATCCCTTACTCTTTGGAGACCCAGAAGGACATTTGGCGGTACACACATCATCCTCTTTTAAAACCCAAATTTGTGCCCATGTGTGGAGATGCCTGAAAAAAGTATACTGCATGGATGAGTGGTCCAATGCCACTCAAACTTCATGAATTGTGTATGGTCAGTGTGGATCTTTAGTATATTGCTTGGAAGATTGCCCGCTTTCACAGGTAAGAAGGTGGGATGTTATGCGCCTCTTTTGCTAGGAGATTGAGCAGGCTTTCTGCCTGTCCAAAAACATCTTCACCTTTTACATGTCCTCCTATATACACCCATTGCTTCACACCTTTATTGTTGTAATAGTGCTATGGACAATACACACTATCATCTTTATGCACTCTCTGGCACTACCCCAACCCTACATGAAGCTGTGCGTCGCTTCTATTATCACCTCAAGGATCATTATTAAGCTTGGTTGTTTGGCCGCATGCCATCCCACTAACACTGGTTGGTACTGTCCTAGTTCCCCATCTGGTTACTCTTGTTGGATCCTTTCCTTCATTCATGTTCAGTTTTGGCCCAGGCCTCCCCTGTCACTCCCCCTCTTCCTTCCACTGTCAGTCACGCTGGTTTAGAAGGTAGCTACAGCTCTTCTGGGGTGCCTCTCATTGTTTCACAGTGTTTTGTAGTTGGAGTTTATTGGAAGTGCCCATATTATGGTCAGCCTTCCCCAAATAAAATTAAAATGTATAGCACCCTGAGGAGAAAACCTAGATTCCATCTGGGATGAGCCATATGCTATAACTTATAAATGTGGAGATTAATACTCAATCAAGTCTCTAGAAACTGGAGGAACTATTAACTGCACAAGTAGCAATTCTTGCATTAGTATTCACCTGCCAATAATCTTTAAGGGGATGATGTTTTCTATCTGAATATTAGACATGATGAGAATAATATTGACCATCTGACTCCAACAACAGAATTGACACCCAGATCCGTGAAGGGGTTAAAGAAGCAACCTTAATTAATCACCTAGAAAATTGTAATTGGTGAAGCCAAAAATGATACTATAAAAGTCCATTAAATCAATTTAAGCCTAAAATTTCTCAAGTTGAAACCCTGACTAATCAAAATAAAGGATCATCATAAGGTCAGGTGAATATTACTCAAGGTGACTCATGAGGCAATGAGTTAAGAAAACCATGAAAAAGGGTAAGAAACAAGAATCTGCCCAATAATTGACCTAAGTGATACCATGGCTCATATGACTTGGTACAATCATCATACATTTTTACCCTATCATCTATATTCTACAAAGACATTATACCATCCAGAATGTATCTCCTGACCAAGAGTCTCCCATCCAGATTGCCCCCTCTATTATTTTTATTAAATCTTTTCCTTTTGTGGTTTCTATTTATATATGCGACATAAACCCCCCTACTCTATACAATAAAGTTACGTCATTATTTTATACCTTAATTTATTGTGGGGAAGGCTGACCATGGGATGGATACTTCTAAATATGACTCAGGACAGATAAACTTAGTACCAGGGGAGGCACCCCAGAGAAGCGATGCTATCTCTTGTTGCCAGCGGGAACGCCACTTATGGGGAGGGGAGGGAACGTGTGAAGGGGCCGTAGCCACTATTGAGAACGTGTGGAGGAAGGGGTCTGATTTGATGAACCAGACTGGGAACCAGGAGGAGACCAGCTGTCAGCGACGCGGTGGGAGGTATCCAAACATCCACGCTTGAAAGTGGTCCACCAAATGAGACCGGAATCTGTGGACAGTTTCTGGGAGGGTGGGGGTGGAGCTTGCAATGGCATCTAAGACAATTGTGTTGATTGTCCATATGGCGATTGCAACCACCAGAGCATGGAGGGAGGGTGGAAGGGAGGAGGCCATTGATAAAGCAAACATATCTCTTAACAGACTGAAGGGATGCGTTTGATCCTGGCCCAGCAGACGTTGAACTTCGCGCCATATCACTTTAGAGGTGGGGCACTTCTCCAGGCGGTGGAACAGCGTTCCATACTGGCCGCACATGACACAGGATGAGTGCAAAGCATTAGAGCGCTCAGCTGTACGATACACCCGCCTCAGGCAGCGCCACACATGGGAGTGGACTTGAGGCTGCAACAGAGGGTGATTTACATATTTTTAGATTGTTTTTGGGTCTCAATGGAATAAGGGATGTCCATCATGTCAAGGTAGTCCACCCTGGATAGGACATGGGGCCGAATGGGGATCACGCCATCATGGATGGGTAGCCCTTGTACCTCTTGTGTGAACTGAGAAGAGGGGCGGCCTCTTTGGGTTGTATGCCCGCTATTACGAATTCTCCACCCTGCTCTTTGCATGGAGAGTAGGATTCGTTTGTAATGGGTTTTTGTCCCGTGAGGACCTGTGGCCAATGTGTGTGATGCGAGGTATTTCATCAGGGAGTGGGGGTTCAATGGATTGTTGAGGCCCAAGGCTCAGGAGAAGTTGGAGCGGGCTGCGCGGGACCAGTGTTGGGATGGGAGTGTAGGAGTGGTGACAGCCGCGATCCAGGTGCCCAGGATCTTGGCAGCATGGGTTTATAGTCAAGCAGGCCCATGCCACCATGATGATGAGGGCCAAACATGACCTCTAGCCGCACTGGTTGAGGGCGGCCTGACCAAAGCCATCCTTGCAGCAAGGCATACAAGGATTTGAAGAAGCTTGGGGAGAAGGGGATGGCGTGGGCTCCAAACCAGACTTTGGAAGGAGCATAGAGTTGGCTAAAACAACCCTGCCATTAAGGGAAGTAGGGTGGGCTTTGAGAGAGGCGATTCACTTCGTCACGTTGTCCAGAATACGGCACTCCGTTACTGCTGACGTGTATCTGCCTGCCTCCATCCACACGCCCAGATGGTGCACCGGTCCTGTGGTAGGACGTGGCACGAAGGGGAGCACCAGTGGAGCGGTGTGTGTTGAGTTAGTAAGGCGTGGACATGGGCGAGCAGATGGGCTGGGTTGGGAACTAATTTCTGGGGCCCAGCAGTTCTGAAACTGACCAAGGAGGATGATTTCGGTTTGGAGGCGTTCAGTGCCACGTTGCTTACCCAGGAATATTCATGGATGAGAGCTTCAAGCGCGCGTGCATCTTGATTATTAGACACCCCAACCACACAATCATCTGCGAAAGCCAATATCTTGACTGGGGCTTGGCCTGGCACATGGACCCCAGTGAGTTGAGCATTCATATTTCGCAGTATTGGGTCAAGGCTGAAGTTGTATAAGAGTGGGCTGAGGGGGTCTCCTTGTCGCAGGCCCCTTTGAGGGCGGACTACTTCCATTAGGAAGCCAGGGCCACGCACACTGCCATCTTTGCAGATTCTGTGAGCAGCATCACCCAGTTGATGAAGCGAGGGGGTAGGCGGAATTGTTGGAGGCAGGCCATTAGGTATTCCCAGTTTACTCTATCATAGGCCTCTTGTTGGTCCAAGAATACAAGTGCCCCAGAGGCTGTGGACTGACATAGATTAGCCATAGAGCGCACGTTATCCCAAATCGACCTTCTGGGATGAAGCTGAATTGTTCTGGGGAGATAGTGGAAGATGATACAGTCCCTAATTGGTTAGTCATAATTTTTGTTAAAATTTTTGTGTCTGTGTTTGTTAGAGAAATGGGGTGCCAGTTGGCATAGTCAAGCTTATCCCCTTTCTTGAAGAGTGTGACAGTAAAGGCCTCATGTCCTCCTGGTAGGAGGCGCGTTTCCAACAGGTTTTGGTTAAGTGAGGCAAGCAGAAGTGAGGATATATATTTGAAATATTTTTTGTAGAACTCATATGGAATGCCATCTGGACCTGGGCATTTTCAGTTTGGCGCACCGCGAATGGCTGTCTATAAATTATTTAAAGTAATTAAATTCATTATTTCTGGGTATTGGAAAATGGTGCAGATATGAGCTCGGTTGAGAAATTCTGCCACTTCAGCTGGCTGAATTGGTTCATCTTGGTACAAATTGGAGTAATATTTTTGCATTTTAATTGCCACTTCAGCTAGTGTATCCGCAATAGAATTATCTGATCTTCGCACCTGTGTGCAGGCCACGCTCTGGTGTGGTGCGAAATTTTTTTTAAGAAATATGTGTGCACTTGTCGCCTTTTGTGATGCGTGTGGCCCTGTATTGAACACAAACCCGATGTTTGTGTTGCCTTTCAAGTGCGTTGAGGTGGGCTGCTGCCTCAGCCCACTTCTAGCCTCATGCAGGGCTGTATCCTGTAGCTGGAATATTGGACTCCAAGTGTGCCAATTCTGCCAGAGTGCGCGAGATAACCACCGATGTGGCTCATGAGCGTCTGGAGGAGAGATGGCGAGAGTTCCAGATGGTGTCCTCTTTGAAAGTTGCCCATGTGGAAATGGGGTCCGCGCAAAATGGTGCAACAAACTTTTTTGCCAAAGTTGCCTCTTCTACCCACGTGGAAAATCCTGGTGATGCTAGCTCGAGGGGGGCAAATTTTGCACCAATGTGGGGCCTTAGCAACTGTGACAGGTAGGTGGTAGGTTATCGAGACCAGTCAGTAGTCAGAGAATTCCATTTTCATTTGTTTTGAAGTGGGAGATGTGGGGTGGAAATTCGCCAGCGTTAGAATAAGGTCAATGCAGGTCATGGACCTTAATTGGCCGTTGTGGACTGGGGACGCGTCATGTTTTTGAGCAGTGGGGCATGTCGCGGCAGCGCATCCATTATCCCAAGGGTGGCCTTTAGAATGCGTAGTTCTATGTGACCTTGTGGGGTGTGGGGTGATGGAGGCCACAGGTCCGTTGGTGGGGTTAGCCAACAGTTCATGTCGCCAACTAGGAAAGAATCAGGGGCCCGCGGGAGGGATTTGACCAACAAGAAAAATTCCTGACGCTTGTGTGCACCGTTTGAGGCGTAGATGTTGATGATTGCATGCGCTATGTCAGCCCACAAGAAGGTGACGATGAGCACTCAGCTATTTAGGAATGTTTCTGAGGATACAAATTTGAAAAAAAAATTTCTGAATTAGCACCCCACAGTGCTTTGACCAAAAGGATAGGGATGGGAGGAGCATTGTTTTCCATGTTTCCTCAGAACCTCGTGGACAGTGGGACTCCTGGATGGCCATGATATCCACGGGTAAATTGTGTTGTAAAAAACTCAGTTTCCTAGCCCAGGATGGGAAGGCCTTGAGTCTGGCTGCATTCAACGTCCCTAAAGTGAAGGTTTCCCCCATTGCACCTTAGGTGTAAGGGGGTGGGCCCTCAGGCCCACCAGCCTCTTCTAGGTCCCCACAGGCTTTTACAGCAGCGTGGGTGTTAGCAGCAACACTATTGGGGTTTTTGTTGAATTTTGCAGAAAGAGTCACATTGGCTTTGACCTTCGCTTTTTATTTTCCTGACATTAAAGAATTTTTTACGGTGTGGATGAGTTTGGTGGACCGTTGAGTGGGTCAAAAAAATTTCTCAGTTGGGATAGGTCCCAATTCAGTTTCAACTGGAGCTTGGGTGCAACGCTTGGGTGAGATCAAGTCTCCCATCAGATCCTCGGATTGAGTGGCCCGCTCAGCATGGGCCTCCCAATCTGATTGGGTGATGGATTCCCGAGTTGCTTCCACCACGAAGGTTTCCATGTCCTCCTGGCGTTGTGAGTGTGGGATAGTGGTGGTGGCCTTGGCCGTTTCCTTGGCCATGGCCCTATGGGCCTGCTTGGCCTTCTTCCATTCTTGCGGGGAGATAAGCTTTACCAGTAGGTAGCAGACTTTTGCTCCTCATGGGAAAGCCTCCTGGGTGCTTGCGGTTGGTTTGTAGTGCACCTCTCCGTTGGCAATGGCCGCTGAGGGGTGCTCTTGGAATGTGACGCCCTCCTTGATGGGGCATGCATGCGCCTTATGGCTGAACGTGTCACAGTGGGTGCAAATGTGGGGCGCGCTGTCCACGGTCCCCCAGAATGGGTGGGTGGTATGCCCTGTGATATCAATAAAAGTGGAGTGCGGGATCTGGGTTAGGTCCTTCGCAATCTCCTCAGTTGGGGTCAGAACTGCAATAGCTTTGCCGGTGCACAGGTGTGGCATCAGTGTGAAGCGTTGCATATTAAAAGATTGTATTTCGCCATATACAGTGAGACCATCTTTCAGGTGTTGTTCCAAAATGTCACATTTTACCGTAGTAGGCAAAAGGTCAAACGTGAGGAAAAATTAGTTTGATTTTGTCCATCTGGTGCATTTGGTTTTGATGACCCATTGCCCTTCAGAGAGGTCAATCACTACGCACACCGCTGCAGCCTCATCTGCTGCTTTTTTGCTCTCAAAACCTAGGTCCAGCCAACTGCGTGACATGGAGTGAGGTGCAACGTACACCGCGGTCAGGAAAATTTTGTATACATCTTCACAAAATTTTTCCCATAAGGCCATTTTTTGGATGTCCAGATACACGCAGACTCCGAATTCCACCAACAAAAGTGGTTGGGAGTGTGGCGTGTTGATGTACTGGTTGCATTGTGCTTGCCATGCGAGTATCTCTGGGGAAATTGTGACCGCCAGTTTTTTAAGATTTTTGTCTATTCCGCCGGATTCTCCAGGGCGTCTTTGAACGTTGGAGGCCGCGGGCCTTCCGCCTGCTCCTCTTACCTTGCTTGCCCAACTGCTCCCTGACATGGGCGCAGACTAATCTCCTCTGTGAGATTATCAAACTAGATGCAGTCATGAATTTAATAGGTTGCAATAGTGATTGCAACGAGAAAGAAAAGTTGGGTGTAACGTTTTTTGGGGGGAAAAAGAACCTTCTTTAAAAAATGCACTAAAAAGTATGAAAAAATCAGAAAATTACGCCTCCTCAATATACTCTTTTTGAAATCAGCGCCAAATTTTAACTGCTTATAATAGGAATTTATAATATATATACTCATCACCATATATTCTAAGTTGCTTATAGTTTACACTTGGACCCAATACAGACATAAGTTATAATTTTTATTTGTGAGCAAAAGTCTATAATTCAGTTTAAAACATGGCTCTGACTTCAAAAAGGGTTTTATTGAGGAGGCATAATTACTCATTTAATTCATACTTTTTAGTGCCTTTTTTAAAAAAGTTCTTTTTTCACAAAAAAATTATATAGCATTAATATGTACGCCTCTTGGTCCCCAGGAAGAAGGTGCATTTCTAACAGGCACAGGTTCATTGAGGCTTGCAACAAAGAGGAGAAATAATTAAAATATCTCTTATAGAACTCATATGGAATCCCATATGGACCTGTGCATTTCCTGTATGGTGCACTACAAATGGCATACTAGAGTTCATCCCAATTAATTAAATTCTACAACTCTAAGTAATGGGAAATGGTGAGAGTATGTGCACTTTCAAGGAACTCATCAACTGAGTCCAGTTTAACTGGATTGGAGTAATACAATTTGTAGTAATAGTTTTAAACTTCAATAACCACTTTGTCTGGAGTTTCTGTGATGGAGTGGTCTAGCCGCCTCACCTGTGTGCAGGCCAAGCTCTGTTGTGGTGAAAAGAATTTTCAGAAAATATGCAGAGCAAGTGTACCCCTATTATTTTTTCACCTTGAATTGAAAAAAAAACACAATGTTTATGTTGTCTTACCAGTGCGCTAAGATAAGCAGACACTTCTGCCTTCTTATGACCACAAGCCAGGCTATACCCTGCAGCAGAGACATTTGACTTTAAGTATTCCTCTTCCATTATTGTGCACTTAATGACTGCTGAGGCAGCCTGAAAACAATGCAACTTGAAGTGGCGTACATGACAGATGGTGTTCACTTTGAAGGTTGACCAGGTAATAAGTGGGACCACACAAAACGGTGTGGCAAACTCTGGTGCCAAAGTTTTTATGTCCACCCATGAGGAAAACTTGGGCGACATAATCTAGGCTGGATGAAGTTTGCACCACTTAGGCGCTTGTGCCACTGGACTTGAAAAAGGTAAGGAAATTGAAACCAACCTGTGTTTTGAGAAATAAATTTTTGTCATTGTAAAGTATGAAAGATGGGACTGAAATTTAACAGGGCAAGAATAAGGTTAATTTGGGACATCAACCTCAGCTGATCATTGTGCACATGAGGATGGGACATGTTGGGGAGCAGCGGTGCATTTTTTGGGGAAGGTATCTGTAAAAATTTATAGGATATCGATTATTCTTAGCCAATAACCCCTATAAATATATTACTTGCACAGATTCATTTTTGTGCAATACTCAGCATTGTAAAGTAGTTGATATAATCAGTTGATAATAGTATGGTGACTATTATCTTTAGTTAAATGGAAGTATTAGATTTTGGTCCAATGCATGGCTAGTATTTCCTTTTGAAATACTTATGATGTCTTATATAGGGATTTTTTCCTTTTAACACCTAACTCAATCTACTCTTAGATCCCTGTTTATAATTTCTCTTGAATGAACACACAGTCGGCAGCAATCCCTGATTTGATTCAGCTTCTTCTCTGGATCCCCACTCAAATCCTTACTATTTATCTTTAAGAGTCTCCCAATTATTGCACACAGCAATAATATCCATGAGAAAGAATAAAACAAATGGATTCTGTTAATTTTCGATATGGTAATATATTATCTGGCAAATTATTCTTATTTATTAATGAATTCTAGGGAATTTATAGTGGGGAATTCGGCGCCCAACCCTTGGTTAGCACTCCTCAATGAAATGGCAGCCGTTGCTGTTATATCACCCAACCTCATCTCAGCAGCGATGGTCTTCCTCATCCTGACTAGGATTCCATCATTGGACATCCTTAAGACCTAAAACAGAAAGAGTCAGAGAACATGTCCCTAACATTTTCCTCTCAATCCAAGTGAATTAACCATATTTGGCAAGCGACCTGCTTAGGTAATGTGACTTGTTACCCATTAAGGCAGGTCACAAACCAACTGATTAATTTGCTAGTTGCAGGTGGCATCACTCGCCTTGCAACTTACTCCTTAAATTCCCAATTGGTCAGTGATGAAACCTGACTGTTTCAATTGGTACACCTGATAGTTAATCAACTATCAGATGCCCCTTTTTTGTTGGAAACTTTTCCCAACGAGATCTTAAGCATTCATCCAGATTGATCCATGACAGATATTACCAGGTGAATAACCTAAAATCCCCCAAACATAGTTCCCCCAAAATTAGGGTCAACCAATACTCAAATACCTCGCATTAGAGTGTTATCCCTTAGCAATCCCTGGTAATCTAGCTGTCTGGGAATATGAGCAAAAATCCCAACACATCCCCCTTTTGCCTAGATTTCCAGCGAGAAAAGGATCAAGCAGAAGAACACTGCTTTGGACACTTGGTCAAATACTTCATTTGCTCAAGTGGAATATGATCATCAGTATTCAACGCTGCTCAGGACAACCTTTGGTATGCAGCTCTATTCCTCTTCCTCCTCTCTACTGCCTACTCAGAGCGCAATCCCAAAGACTTTCTGTCATGCCTTGCTGATTGATTTACTCATGATGATATAAATCCCAGGTTCCAGTTTTACCCTATCAGGGCATATGGTATGCTGTCATATTCAGGATTCTTGCTCTGGCATCCTCGATTTCCTATTATTCTCCTCATCCTCAACAGGAGACTCTTGCCATCAGTGTTTGTTTTGCAGCTTAGTTAAGTTGCTCATTTATGTATACACTTGTTATTTTCTTCTCATAACCTCTTGGATAATATCATTCTTAAATCCTCTCTGGAGAGCTTATCCTATTAATTTTGAGATTAATTTATCCAAAATTGGAGCTTAATTAATTTCAGAGTGCATAATATTGACTATCATATAAATTTGACATTCCCCACTCATCCAGCTCCTATGTCATATTCTGAGTTACGGTAACAACAGCTGCTCAACAGTTTGTCTGATCAAGATCTTTGGCTCTTCCAGCATATGAGTCAGTCTGCGCAATGATACCTTTTCTATGGTCCTTCCAAGACTCATACTCCTAGTCAAGTACCAGTGGATAGTCCTTCCATAGAGTTACCAGAAATGGTAAGCAATTCTGCTAAAACCAGGGTAGTAATTGTCTTAACTGACTCACGGCCAATCCTTCCTCTGTTGTCAATTCCAGAATTATATTTTGAGACTCTCCTGGATTTGGCTCCTTTTACAGATACTCCTAACATCATCATTAACCTCTTGAAGTAATGCCCTTCGCTTTTGATCGTTTATTCCTCTCAGGATTGGACTTGCTTCTGGAGTTCCTCTTCCAACTTGGATAATATGACAAGACAGCTATCTTTGGCACTGAACTCACCATCAGTAACAGCGCATATTTTGAACTCCCCTACGCATAATTAAGGTAATAAGTAATTGAGGCTTAATTATATGGAGAGTGTGTATAACTCTTCTGTTCCCAGCGTGGTAGTGCATGGTGCACAGGGCCAATGCTAGGGTGCTAGTCACCCAAATATAAGTCACTAGAGCCCTGTTACACATTTATCTTTGCAGACTAAACATAAGAATGCTGTAGGTCAAGTTCTGCTGAAAAGGGAGAATTTTAGCCATTTGCAATATTTTGATGTCATTAAGAGCTCATTTATTAAAATTAATAATAAAAAAATTGAGGAAATCGTCCAAAAGTCCCTGGCTGATTCTCAATGGAACCCCATTAATTAAGGAAACACCAGTTCAAAAT
The DNA here is from genome assembly GCA_022478985.1 of Massospora cicadina. Classification (NCBI taxonomy): domain Eukaryota; kingdom Fungi; phylum Entomophthoromycota; class Entomophthoromycetes; order Entomophthorales; family Entomophthoraceae; genus Massospora; species Massospora cicadina. Next base: position 55,486 of record JAKSZP010018820.1, on the reverse strand, counting down.
CTGTACAGGCACTAGTAAATTGGCTGGTCAGATTACTCCAACCTCACCACGGAATTTGGGAGAATCATCAGAAGGCACTCCCCCAACCCCAACAAAGTTCTTCAATGCACCTGCGCGGGGACCCCCCCCTTTTAAAGGCTTGGTGGGGGTCCCTCAAGGTGTAAGAATTTTCTTAGGCGGTGATTGGCTCAAGTTTATAAAGATGTTACCTCATGGGTACATTTGGGCTGATTAGAATTCGCCTTCCTTCACTCCGCTGCCCTGATTTAAGTTCCCAAGCCTTGATAAACTATTCCTGCATATTTCCTAATTCAGACTCATGCAGGCTATTCTGAACATGTTTTTAAATTCCCCCTCAGCTTTCGAAATTCCTTTAAATACTAGATAGTCAGAGGTGAGGAGTATCGTTTTCCCCTTTATTTCACAGGTAATAAGATCCTAAAATGCTATTTTTATCAGCTCTTTCTATTTAAAAATTGTTTTATTAAAAGTATTTGTGGAAACTAGCTGGCGGAACGCACCAGTGAGCAAAAGTAAGCTGGTTTCCCACAAGCCCAGCAGAGGGTGCTAAAGCAATAATAACTTAAGCAGAGGAGTACAATCTTTAGGGTGAATAACCAACCAAAAATGATGTGGTGCAGAGAGGGAGAAGGGATAAGCATCCCAGGTTGGAGGGAACCTTGGCGAACCAATGGTGCACTAGGGGATAACCTAATCATATTTAAAATGGATTGGTTAACGTAGTGTAAGACCTCCTCAAAGAGGTCCACACACAGGATTGTCTGAGATAACATAAATAAAATGGGAAAGCGGGAAAACCTTATTGTGAGAAGTAGACAAACAAGAAATGTTGGTCACAAAAATTAAACATCGTCTGGGTAATTCTGGGTCTGCTGAAGTGGTTCAAGTACCAATTCATGAATAGGCAAACACTTCCATCCAAATTGGTAGAATACGCCAAAACTGACTTCACTTGGGTATCAACTGAAGTTGTGCCCTACCCAAACGCATAATTTCGTAAACAGAACAGGTTTCAAACCCCCATTCCTCAATTAACAGAATCATACCATCTTTTTATTTGAATAACTCGTCCATTTTAACGCCTGAGCCAATACAAGGGGCTGGGCGTTTTGCACCTCACTAGTACTAACCTGGCATATTTGGCTTATACCCAGCGTTGGTCTAAAGTGTGTTTGAGGTCAGGGAGGGCCTTAAGTTTCACCTTCTGGGCCTCTGCCGCCCAGCTTTATCCTTGGAGTTGGTGCCTACTATCAAGTCATTCAACCATGACATTACCCTCTCCTCCTTCTTGGGCTCAACCCCCTGTACAGGGGCGTTCGCTAAGTACAAGTATTTTGTGTGGGAGACAAATTCATAGCAGCAACAGCTGGCTTGGACTTGGATCCTTCAGCCTCAGGAAAACAATTATGGAATGCTTTGATCAGGTCTTGGGCAAGTACACAGTCACGTGCTGGCACCCAACTGTTCTCTGCCGCATCAAACCCTTTCCAGGATACCAGATACTCAAGCCTTCTTTTAAAACGATGGGAGGTTACTATTTTCTTCATTTCCCACTCTGGCGCCCCATCCACGAGGTAAGCCTTGGGAGTCTCTGGTGGTTACCCTTGAAAAACGTCAGTTTGCTTTTATGAAAGACAGATAAGATCTGAAACAAAGAGGGAAGACCTAACAGGTATGAGGCATGGCCCACCTTCCTAACAACACGGTAAGGGCCAATCCTCTTTGATCCCAGCTTCTTGCATGGCTGCTTGATAGGGATTCTATGAGCATCAAGCATCACGAGATCCCCTTCCTTGTATGCTGGACCCACTCAGTGCTTACCATCAGCGTTCTCCTTATACATGTCATTACCACCTCCAAGCTTGTGGAAACCCCTAGTGGACCTTCTTGATAGTCTTGGAAAAGTCCAACACCGCTTTAACTTTAGATCCACAACTGGGATTCATGTTAAAGGTGGGGTTAAAACCATGGTTGGCGAAAAAAGGGGAACAACCAATAGAAGAATGTAAAAGTGTTGTTGTAACTAAATTGGGCCATAGGGATCTAAAACTTTTCTTTCTCGTTGCAAACACTTTTGCAACCCATTCAATTCAAGACTAAATCTAGTTTGATAATCTCATAGAGGGGATTAGTCTGTGCCCATGTCTGGGAGCAGTTGGGCAAGCAAGGCAAGAGGAGCAGGCGGAAGGCCCGTGGCCACTAACGTTCAAAAACGCCCCGGAGAATCCAGCGGAATAGAAAAAAATCTAAAAAAACTGGCAGTCACAATTCCCCCAGAGATACTCGTGTGGCAAGCACGATGCAACCAGTACATCAATATGCCACATTCCCAGCCACTTTCGTCAGTGGAATTCGGAGTCCATGTGTTCTGGACATCCAAAAAACGGCCCTATGGGAAAAATTTTGTGAAGATGTACACAAAATTTTCCCGACCGCGGTGTACATTGCACCTCACTCCATGTTGTGCGGTTGGCTGGACCTAGGTTTTGAAAGCAAAATAGCAGCAGATGAGGCTGCAGCGGTGCGCGTAGTGTTCAAACTCCCCGAAGGGCAACAGGTCGTCAAAACTAAACGCACCAGATGGATAAAATCAAACCAAATTTTCCTCACGTTTGACTTTTTGCCTACTACGGTAAAACGTGACATTTTGGAGCAACACCTGAAAGATGGTCTCGCCATATATGGCGAAATACAATCTTTCAAAATGCAACATTTCACACTGATGCCACACCTGTGCACCAGCAAATCCATCGCAGTTTTGAAACCAACTGAGGAGATCACGAAGGACCTAACCCAGATCCCGCACTCCACCTTTATTGACATCGCAGGGCACACCACCCACCCATTCCAGGTAACCATGGACAGCGCGACCCCCATTTGCACCCACTGTGACGCGTTCAGCCATAAGGCACATGCGTGCCCCATTAAAGAGGGCGTTACATTCCAAGAGCTCCTCGGCGGCCATGGCCAGCGGAGAGGCGCACTACAAACCAACTGCAAGCACCAAAGAGGCTTTCTCGTGGGGAGCACAAGGCTGCTACCTATTGGTAAAGCCTATCTCCCCGCAGGAGCGGAAGAAGGCCAAGCAGGCCCATAGGGCTGCGGCCAAGGAAGCAGCCAAGGTCACCACCACCATCCCACACTCACAACGCCAGGAGGACATGGAGACCTTCGCGGCGGAAGCAACTTGGGAATCCATCACCCAATCAGATTGGGAGGCCCAAGCCAAATGGGCCACTCAATCTGAGGATCCAATGGGAGATTTGATTTACCAAATCGCTGCACCCAAGCCCCAGTTGAAACTGACTTGGGACCTATCCCAACTGAAAGAATTTTTTTGCCCCACTCGACGGTGCACCAAACTTATCCGCACCGCAAAAAATTCGTCCAAGGTCGGGAAAACAAAAAGTGAAGGCCAAAGCCAACGCGACTCTTTCCGCAAAAATTAACAAAAACCCTGATAGCGTTGCTGCTAATACCCGCACTGCTGTGAAAGCCCGTGGGGACCTGGAAGAGGCTGGTGGGCCAGGGGGCCCACCCCCTTGCACCTAAGGTACAATGGGGGAAACCTTCACTCTAGGGATGCTGAATATCGCAGGACTCAAGGCCTCCCCGTCCAGGGCTAGGAAACTGAGTTTTTTACAAAATAATTTACCCGTGGATATCCTGGCCATCCAGGAAACCCACTGTCCACGAGGTTCTGAGGATGCTTGGAAAACAATGCTCCTACCATCCCTATCCTTTTGGTCAAAGCACTGTGGGGTGCTAATTTGGAAAAACAATTTTTTCAAATTTACATCTTCAGAAACATTCCTAAATGACTGAGTGCTCGTTGTCACCTTCTCATGGGCCAATGTTGCACACACAATCATCAACATTTATGCCCCAAACAGTGCACAAGAGCGTCGGGAATTTTTCTCGTCAGTCAATTCCTCCTGCTACCCCCAAATACTTTCCTAATTGGCGACATGAACTGTTGGCTAACCTCACCAACGGACTGGTGGCCGCCCTCACCCCACGCCCCACAGGGTCACGTAGAACTACGCGTTCTAAAAGCCACCCTTAGGTTAATGGATGTGCTGCTGCGACATGCCCCACTGCTCGAAAACATGATGTGTCCCCACATCCACAATGGCCAATTAAGATCCATGACCTGTATTGACCTTATTCTAGCACCGGCGAAATTCCAACCCCACATCTCCCACTTCAAACAACGAAAATGGAATTCTCCGACCACCGACTGGTCTCAATAACATACCACTTACCCGTCACAGTTGCAAAGGCCCCACATTGGTGCAAAATCCGCTCCCCAGAGCTTGCGTTGCCAGGATTTTTCATGTGGGTGGAAGAGGCAACTTTGGCAAAATCGTTTGTTGCACCGTTTTGCGCAGACCCCATTTCCACATGGGCAACTTTCAAAAAAGACACCATCCGCCACTATCGCCATCTCTCATCCAGATGCTCACGAGCCACATCGGCGGTTATATTGCATGCACTGGTGGAATTGGCCCACTTGGAGTCCAACACTCCAGCCTCAGGATATAGCCCTGCATGGGGCCAGAAGTGGGCGGAGGCAGCAGCCCACCTCAACGCACTTGAAAGGCAACACAAACATCGGGTTTGTGTCCAATACAGGGCCACACGCATCACTAAAGGTGACAAGTGCACCGCATACTTCTTCAAAAAATTTTTTGCACCATGCCAGAGCATGGCCTGCACACAGGTGCAAAGATCGGATAATTCTATCGCGGACACACTGGCCAAAGTGGCAATCAAAATGCAAAGATATTACTCCAAGTTATACCGAGCTGAACCAATACAGCCGGCCGAAATGGCGGAATATCTTGATAGAGCTCATATCTGCACCATTTTCCGATACCCAGAAATAATGAATTTAATTACTCCAAACGAATTATGGACTACCATTCGCGGTGCGCCAAACTGAAAATGCCCAGGCCCAGATGGCATTCCATATGAGTTTTACAAAAAATATTTTAAATACATATCCCTATTGCTGCTAGCCTCACTCAACCAAAGCCTGTTGGAAACGCGCCTCCTACCAGGAGGACATGAGGCCTTTACTGTCACACTCTTCAAGTAAAGGGGATAAGCTTGACTTAGCCAACTGGCACCCCATTTCTCTAACAAACACAGACACCAAAATATTAACAAAAATCATGGCTAACCGTTTAGGGACTGTAGCATCTGCCACCATCTCTCCAGAACAATTTGGTTTCATCCCCAGAAGGTCGATTTGGGATAACGTGCACTCTGTGGCTAATGTGTGTCAGTCCACAGCCTCTGGGGCACTTTTATTCTTGGACCAACAAAAGGCCTATGATAGAGTTTACTGGGAATACCTTAGGGCCTGCCTCCAACAATTCCGCCTACCTCCCCGCTTCATTAACTGGGTGATGCTGCTCACGGAATCTGCAACAATGGCTTTGCACGGCCCAGGTTTCCTAACGGAAGTAGTCCATCCTCAAAGGGGCCTGCGACAAGGGGACCCCCTGAGCCCACTCTTATACAACTTCAGCCTTGACCCACTACTGCGAAATGTGAATGCCCAACTCACTGGGGTCCATGTGCCAGGCCAAACCCCAGTCAAGATGATGGCATTTGCAGATGATTGCGTGGTGGGTGTGTCTAATAATAAAGATGCATGCGCGCTTGAAGCCCTCATCCAGGAATATTCCTGGGTAAACAATGCGGCACTGAACGCCTCCAAAACTGAAATCATCCCTTTTGGTCAGTTTCAGAACTGCTGGGCCCCAGCAAGTAGTTCCCAACCCAGCCCAGCTGCTCGCCCAAGTCCACACCTTACTAACTCAAAACACACCGCTCCACTGGTGCTCCCCTTTGTGCCGCGACCTACCATAGGACCGGTACGCCATCTGGGCGCGTGGTTGGAGGCAGGAGGATACGCGTCAGCAGTAATGGAGGGACATATACTGGACAACGTGACGAAGCGAATCGCCTCTCTCAGAGCCCACCCTACTACCCTCACTGGCAGGGTTGTTCTTGCCAACTCTATGCTCCTATCCAAAGTCTGGTTTGGAGCCCACGCCATCCCCTTCTCCCCAAGCTTCTTCAAATCCCTGTATGCTTTGCTACAAGGTTGGCTTTGGTCAGGCCGCCCTCCACCAGTAAGGCTAGAGGTCATGTTTGGCCCTCATCATCATGGTGGCATGGGCCTACTTGACTTCAAAGCCCATGCCGCCAAGATCCTAGGCACCTGGATTGCGGCTGTCACTGCTCCTACACTCCCATCCCAACACTGGTCCCGCGCGGCCCGCTCCAACTTCTCCCAAGCCTTGGGCCTCAACAATCCATCAAACCCCCACTCCCTGATGAAATACCTCGCATCACACACATTGGTCACAGGTACTCATGGGACTAAAACCCTCTACAAACGAATCCTACTCTCCATGCAAAGCGCAGAGTGGAGAATTCGTATTAGTGGACATACAACCCGAAGAGGCCGCCCCTCTCCTCAGTTCACACAAGAGGTACAGGGGCTACCCATCCATGATGGCGTGATCCCCATTTGACCCCAAGTCCTATCCAGGGTGGACTACCTGGACATGATGGACATCCCTTATTCCACTGAGACCCAAAAGACTATCTGGAAATACGCACACCATCCTCTGTTGCAGCCTCAAGTCCGCTCCCATGTGTGGCGCTACCTGAGGCGGGTGTATCGTACATCTGAGCGCTCTAATGCTTTACACTCATCCTGTGTCGTGTGTGGCCAGTATGGAACGCTGTTTCACCGCCTGGAGAAGTGCCCCACCTCTAAAGTAATATGGCGCGAAGTCCAACGTCTGCTATGCCAGGATCAAACACATCCCTTCAGTCTGTCAAGAGATATGTTTGCTTCATCAATGGCCTCCCCCTCCCACCCTCCCTTCGTGCTCTGGTGGTTGCAATAGCCATGTGGACTATCCACACGATTGTCTTGGATGCCATCGCCGAATCCATACCCACCCTCCCTGAAGCTGTCCACAGATTCCGGTCTCATTTGGTGGATCACTTTCAAGCATGGATGTTTGGATATCTCCCACCACGTCACCGACCGCTGGTCTCCTCCTGGTTCCCAGTCTGGTTCATCAAATCAGACCCCTTCCTCCACACGTGCTCAATAGTGGCTACGCCCCCTACACACGTTCCCTCCCCCTTCCCATAAGTGGCGTTCCCGCTGGCAACAAGAGATAGCATCGCTTCTCTGGGGTGCCTCCCCTGGTACTAAGTTTTGTCTCATCTGAGTCATATTCGGAAGTGTCCGTCCCATGGTCAGCTTTCCCCGCAATAAATTTTAAATTTAAAATCATTATGGTCCCAGATGATTTCCAGGCGCAGTGGTCCATCAGGAACCCATAGGCGCCCCTGAAACCTCACCATCTAATCCTTCACATGATAGCACCTGGATTGATCCTCTTGATTAAAGCGCTCTTAACAAGTACCATAGTATATTCAGCTGATAGCAGCTGAGAAAGGACTACCTTTCTAAACATACTGTATTCCTCTGCATTTTCCAGAGGCGCAAGAGCTGGAGTGTTGGCTGAGGGAGCGGGAAGTTGAGATAAATTCTTACCTGGCGGAATTATCAACTGGGTGTTATGAACCTCTACCTCCTTTGGATCAGGAGCTAAAGCAGGGTTGTGGTTCAAAGCATCCGCCAAACCGTTATCCTTGCCCTTGGTGAACCTGTAAGATAATGCAAATTGGGAAAGGGTCCAATGCCAACGGGTCTGCCATGGGGTTAGGACATGAGGGGCGCAGTAGTACAGCAAGGCACGGTGTTCTGTATGTACATGGAAAGGTTGGGAGGAGCCATGCAAGTGGTGACGCCAATTAAGTCAGCGCCTCCACCACAGCTGATAACTCTTTATCATAAACGCCGTAATTCAACTCAGGCAAAGACATATTTAGAAAGAATATCCCACTGGATGCTCTATCCCATCTTCACCTACTTGTAACAAGACAGCTGATATGGCGAAGTTGGAGGCATCAGTAGACACAATGAACTCTTTTGAAGAGTCTATATGGCGAAGGACAGACGTGGACAACAGGGTGCACTTCACTGCTTGGAAAACATTATCAAAAACAGGGGACCACTGAATCACCTTTGCACCGCTAGCCTTATATAAGGGCGCTGCCACCTTGGAAATATTTGGCGTGAACTTCTTGAGGAACGTACACGTCCCCAAAAAGCTCCTTAATTCTTTGACTGAAGTGGGGGTGGGCCACTCACAAATAGCCTTCTCCTTTTCTGGAGTTACAATTATCTTGATCAAACACAATGTTGCACAGAAAAGTGACCTGGGACTTGAAAAAGTCACACTTGCTAATCTTCAGCGTAATGCTGGCTGCCTTTAACCTCTCCACCACTTGTCAAAGGTGTGCTGCATGGGACTCATGATCAGGGGAAAACACCAGGATATAATCCATGTAGGCAACCGCGCATACCCATAACAAGTCCCCCAACGCTGCATCAGTGCGGCGTTGAAAGATAGCAGTGGCATTATTAAGCCCAAAGGGATGATCAAAACTGAAAGTATCTTTTCTGGTACAGAATGTGGTTAACCACTCTTGTCCCTTTTTAATCCGAATCTGATTGAACACATTGAGGCAATCTAGCTTGGAAAAGACCTTAGCCTTCTCCACAGCGCGCACTCTGAGAATTCAAATGGATTATGGTAGATCTGGTACAGTGACGTTGTTGATGTTCTCATAGTCTACAAATGGGCGTATAGTACCATCAGCCTTCTCAACAAAGAGAAGTGGGGAGCATACAGGGGAGGTACGCTGAAAAATCGCGCCTTTGGCTATTTGCTCCTTCACTCACACATCTAACGCCTCTTCCTTCTGGAAGGTCAATGGGTAAATGGGAGAAGAAATATGCACTAGATCCACAGTGAGCTTGAACTCAAAATCAAACTCAGAGTGATCAGGTAGTGCGTTAGCGGATGCTGCATCAAAGGAAGGTTCAAACCCTCCAAACAGGAAGGTAGAGGAACCTCCTCAGTGGGCTTCAGAATAGGGGCAAGGCTAAGGGTGTGAAGGTGGAGCCATTGGGGCAATTCGCCCTGAACGTTAGCCTCAGACAAAGTAACAACTAATGTGCGACCATTCTTTAATGTAAGATATAGAGTATTATCTTTCAAGTTGGTTCTGACGCCAAACTTCCGCTACCACTCCACACCCACAATAATAGGGTACAGGAGGTTTTTGATATCTTGTAAGTGATCGGAGAAGTGGTAATTGCCAACCTGATAGTCCACTGTCCCAATGACCTTCAAAGTGGGAATACCTTGAAATTCCCCTTCCCTAATTATATCACCTGGCAAGTAACTCAGCTCAAGGTAGTCTGCTAATCTTTGGTCCATAAAGTTTTCAGTGGCGCCTGTATCCACCAGAATAGTTGTTCTGAATTTCCCTAAAGGGGAGAAAAGGGTAGCAGTTAGTAGAAAATACCGAGAATGGTCTTTATTTAAAGCTGAAAATGCCAATAAATCACCACCAAACTCTTTATCTAGCATTAACATGTCATCCTGGTATGTGTTTTAATCAAAGAATGGTGAGGTATACTTGGCCACTCATACTACTGAGGCCATATATCCCACCATATCTTCAACAGGGGCATAAACATTGTTGTATTGTAAGCGCAGCTCCTTTTCAACTTCCTGAGTGCTGTGAACCATGGAAGAGGTCAAACGGGGATTTTCTGTGGTGATTTATAACACAGGAGTAGGTTCCATATCTGAGCCATGAGAGAGCAAATATGGTTCAGAGGTATATTAAGGTTTTCGTTATAAAATGCGTTTTTAGATGTAAAAGACCCTATTCCCATAACAGCAACAGAATTTCTGATTTTATCCAAGGCCAACACCCCCAAGCCCATCTACGCCAATTCTTCCGGCATTGTCTGAATGTGCTGCCAAAGTGGACCCCATTCATCTAAGTTGATTCTGTAAATTTTGGCGAAAAATTGGGGAATCACAAAAGTTTGGACCCAGAAGCGTCTGTATCCATCAGGTACGAGCATGAAGGGTAGGTGCTTTCCAGTTGAAGGGCAGCCAAAATAACGCTAAGATGCTCCAACCTTCAGAAAAAGAGGAAACAGTGGTGCAGCTGACCACAGCTGAAGCCCACAGCCGGCTCTCACTATTTACACTTTTAGAAAAGTCCCACATGGAAAAGGTTTGTGCACATAAAATTAAAAGGTTGGTCAACTAATGTAAGGAGAGTGTCTATACCTCTCCTGTTGCCAGCGTGGTAGTGCACAGTGCACAGGGCCAACGCTCGGGAACTAGTCACCCAAATAAAAGTTACTAGAGCCTAGCAGAGGGTGCTTGAGCAATAATAACTTAAGTAAGGGAAAACAACCTTTAGAGTGAATAACCAACCAAAATTTTGATGTGGTGCAAAGAGGGAGAAGGGGTAAGCATCCCAGGTTGGAGGGAACCTTGGCGAACCAATGGTGCACTAGGGGATAACCTAATCATATTTAAAATGTATTGGTTAACGTAGTGCAAGACATCCTCAAAGAGGTCCACACAGGATTGTCTGAGATAACATAAATAAAATGGGAAAGCTGGAAAACCTTATTGTGAGAAGTAGACAAACAAGAAATGTTGGTCACAAAAATTAAACATCGTCTGGGTAATTCTGGGTCTGCTGAAGTGGTTCAAGTACCAATTCATGAATAGGCAAACACTTCCATCCAAATTGGTAGAATACGCCAAAACTGACTTCACTTGGGTATCAACTGAAGTTGTACCCTACCCAAACGCATAATTTCATAAATGGAACAAGTTTCAAACCTCCATTCCTCAATCAACAGAATCAAACCATCTTTTTATTTGAATAACTCGTCCATTTTAACGCCTGAGCTAATACAAGGGGCAGGGCGTTTTTCACCTCAGTAGTACTAACCTGGGCATATTTGGATTGTACCCAGCGTTGGTCTAAAGTGTGCTTAAGGTCTAGGAGGACCTGAAGTTTCACCTTCTAGGTCTCCTGCCGCCCAGCCTTATAATTGGGGTTGGTGCCTACTATCAAGTCATTCAACCATGACATTAATCCATAGCTCTGAATTCTTTCAATTTTTAAAACAATCTGGATCAGAATAGTGCAGCTTATGCTCTTTGCTTTTCTGTCCAAGTTCTCCAAAGTTGGGCCACATAGCTTCTAGCCTCTCCTGGCTTCCATTGCTCTTTCTGCTTCAGCTTCTGAGAAGCTTGTAGTTGTCACTTGCAGGATGCCATTCTCTCCTTTCATGACATCTCATTTCTGGTGCGTCCCATCAGTATCTTTTGCTGATGGTTTTGATAGAGGCATTATTTGCAACCCCCGTCTAGTATCCCTTGTTTGTTGCCAGCCCATATGTCCGGTGTTCTTGATGAAGCCCATTGGCAAGTGCTCAAGACCAATCTTCAGATCCGGTACCATATCAGGATTACATGTGGTTATTCACCAACTTCCTCTTCTTGTAGTATTGCTTCCCTCCCCACTCTGGGTTATTGCATTTGGCTTCTTCTGACATATCAATTTCCCTTCCCCTAGTCGCTTTCTTGCATGGATTTGCATCCGCTCAACAAGCTTGGTTTTATGTAGGTCTAGCCCTCGCTAGCATCTGATATCACATAGATTTTAACGGGTTATTCACTCCCACTGTGATCCATCCTCCCTCCCCAAGAGACGATTTAGGCGGAATCATCCCAATCTTGAAGATAATCAGTAAAGAATGAAGACTAAAAAAATATATCAGTTTTCTATGTTTTAATAACCTTTTCTTATATTTTTATCAATATTTTTATTCTTCTTTTTTTCCAAGGGACTTGACCTTGTTTTGGTCCAGCAGTCCATCTTTTTATTTTATTCCCCTGAACTGGATACTAGATATACTTAGACATACCAGTTTATTATGGTTCAGAGGTCTTACTCTTTTTAAGACTTAAACATCTAGATTTGTTCAGAGGTCCTTTTTTGGACTTGACCAAATCATTAGGACATAATTAACATAATGGTTCATCCGTCCTTTGTGAACTCTTTTTTTACTATTTTTTTACCAATACATTGCTTCAAATACTTACTAGCATGATTCAATTTACTACCCTTTCATCCAAGAGGTTCTTGGTGAAGTAGTCGTCTGTCACTGCCTTGTTGATAATCTCAAACGGACCTGACCACAAAGCATCCAATTTGTTTCTTCTACTGAAACATGCATATTGCAATAGACAACTCTTTTGTCTATTCAGTTTTCTGATAAGGCCAGTTGATTCTTATCATCCCTTGTTTTCCCTAATATCCTTTTCTTTAAAATAATATCAAATGCTTAAAATTGCATTTTGATCAGGCTATTTATTAATCAGTTCAGGTACTGCTTGGCACTCATCCCTGATGTTGGTTCCACCACCAAATATAAGATCAGCGCAATGTGGCCTTCCTCCCATATAGCAATTCAAACAGCGTTTTTACCATTGCCAATGATGACTGATATTGTAGGCAAATGTCATCAAACTCAGTTACGTTCCCCACATGGAAGTTCTTTCTGTGACCAGTTTCCTCAGCGTTACAGCCAGCATTCCATTAACTCATTCCACTAGTCCTTTTGTCTCTGGTTGATATGGTAAAGACATGACTCCTCAGATCCACATTATCTCATTTAACTGCAGGATCACATGAGAAGTGAAGTTTGTCCCATTGTCGCTCAGCAGGACCTGCAGGCATTCATGTCAGTATGCTACTTGATCCAGGATGAACTTTGCAGTACTGGTAGCGTCTACTTTCGCCAAGGACTTTGTTTTGACCCATTTCATCAGATTGATCATAGCTATTATATACTTGACTGCCCTTGTGCTCATCGTCAGTGGTCCCATCATGTCAATGGACACCATATGCCAAGCAAATCCAGGGAGGACCAGTCAGTATCCAGTCATATACTTATGTGGCTTGTGCAACTGGCACTCCACACAACAAGCTAGATAGTTAGTGATATCATAGTTAATCGACTCCCAGTAGTATTGTCAAGTATGGTCAGTCATTTTTCTCAGGCCTCCATACCCAAAAAAACTTATAAGCAGCTTTAACAATAGCTGCTCTTTCTGACAGCTTTGGATTAGTAACCTCTTCCCATTAATCATCTTGAAAACTGGTCCATCCATGGTCTCAATGTAGTCCATCACTATTTGAAGTGCACCTTGTATTTCTAGGTCTCATTCCCGATTTCTCCATTGACCTTTCTCTGGAATAACTCATCCGCCTGCTTATACCATCTGGACCATTGGTACCACAATAATCCATCCTCATTCAGATGAAAAGCCCCCGCTTGGTGGACAATCTCATAATCATAAGCCTGTAACTTCAATGCCCACTGGGCCAGTTGTCATTCTGGTTCTCGCAAATTGTGAAGCCAACACAACGAGAAGTGGTCCATCACCACTTTGAAGTGCATTTTGTGGATGTACACCCAAAACTGTTTACAGGCGTAATGGCCACAAGGCATTCATATGCAGTTATAGTGTAGTTCCTCTCAATGGCTGAGAGTGTTCAGCTTACATACGCGGCTGGATTTAAATTAAAATTGATTGCAGGGAAGGCCGACCATGGGATGGACACTTCCAAATATGACTCAGAAGAGACAAAAACTTAGTACCAAGGGAGGCACCCCAGAGAAGCAATGCTATCTCTTGTTGCCAGCGGGAACGCAACTTATGGGGAGGGGGAGGGAACGTGTGAAGGGGCCGTAGCCACTATTGAGCACGTGTGGAGGAAGGGGTCTGATTTGATGAACCAGACTGGGAACCAGGAGGAGACCAGCTGTCGGCGACGCGGTGGGAGATATCCAAACATCCACGCTTGAAAAGTGGTCCACCAAATGAGACCGGAATCTGTGGACAGCTTCTGGGAGGGTGGGGATGGAGCCAGCGATGGCATCCAAGACAATCGTGTGGATAGTCCACATGGCGATTGCAACCACCAGAGCACGGAGGGAGGGTGAGAGGGGGAGGCCATTGATGAAGCAAACATATCTCTTGACAGACTGAAGGGATGCGTTTGATCCTGTCCTAGCAGACGTTGGACTTCGCGCCATATTACTTTAGAGGTGGGGCACTTCTCCAGGCGGTGGAACAGCGTTCCATACTGGCCACACATGACACAGGATGAGCGCGCGCGCGCGCAAAGCGTTAGAGTGCTCAGCTGTACGATACACCCGCCTCAGGCAGCGCCACATGGGAGCAGACTTGAGGCTGCAACAGAGGATGGTGAGCGTATTTCCAGATGGTTTTTGGGTCTCAGTGGAATAAGGGATGTCCATCATGTCCAGGTAGTCCACCCTGGATAGGACATGGGGCCGAATGGGGATCACGCCATCATGGATGGGTAGCCCATGTACCTCTTGTGTGAACTGAGGAGAGGGGCGGCCTCTTCGGGTTGTATGTCCACTAATACGAATTCTCCACTCTGTGCTTCGCATGAGAGTAGGATTCGTTTGTAGTGGGTTTTCATCCCGTGAGGACCTGTGGCCGATGTGTGTGATGCGAGGTATTTCATCAGGGAGTGGGGTTTTGATGGATTGTTGAGGCCCAAGGCTCGGGAGAAGTTGGAGCGGGACGCGTGGGACCAGTGTTGGGATGGGAGTGTAGGGGCGGTGACGGCCGCGATCCAGGTGCCCAGGATCTTGGCCGCATGGGCTTTGAAGTCAAGCAGGCCCATGCCACTTTGATGATGAGGGCCAAACTTGACCTCTAGCAGTACTGGTGGAGGGCGGCCTGACCAAAGCCATCCTTGCAGCAAAGCATACAGGGATTTGAAGAAGCTTGGTAGAAGGGGATGGCGTGGGCTCCGAACCAGACTTTGGATAGGAGCATAGAGTTGGCAAGAACAACCCTGCCAGTGAGGGTAGTAGGGTGGGCTCTGAGAGAGGCGATTCGCTTCGTCATGTCCAGTATATGGCACTCCATTACTGCTGACGCGTATCCACCTGCCTCCAACCACACGCCCAGATGGCATACTGGTCCTATGGTAGGACGTGGCACAAAGGGGAGCACCAGTGGAGCGGTGTGTGTTGAGTTAGTAAGGCGTGGACGTGGGCGAGCAGATGGGCCTGGTTGGGAGCTACTTGCTGGGGCCCAGCAGTTCTGAAACGTACCAAGGAGGATGATTTCGGTTTTGTAGGCGTTCAGTGCCGCGTTGCTTACACGGGAATATCCCTGGATGAGGGCTTCAAGCGCGCGTGCATCTTTGTTATTAGACACCCCCACCACGCAATCATCTGCAAATGCCATCATCTTGACTTGGGTTTGGCCTGGCACATGGACCCCAGTGAGGTGGGCATTCACATTTCGCAGTAGTGGGTCAAGGCTGAAGTTGTATAAGAGTGGGCTGAAGGGGTCCCCTTGTTGCAGGCCCCTTTGAGGGCGGACTACTTCCGTTAGGAAGCCTGGGCCACGCACTGCCATTGTCGCAGATTCT
Organism: Massospora cicadina; assembly: GCA_022478985.1. NCBI lineage: Eukaryota > Fungi > Entomophthoromycota > Entomophthoromycetes > Entomophthorales > Entomophthoraceae > Massospora > Massospora cicadina. Next base: position 39,985 of record JAKSZP010018820.1, on the reverse strand, counting down.
GTGAGCAGCATCACCCAGTTTATGAAGCGGGGGGTAGGCGGAAATGATGGAGGTAGGCCCTTAGGTATTCCCAGTTTACTCTATCATAAGCCTTTTGTTGGTCCAAGAATACAAGTGCCCTAGAGGCTGTGGACTGACACACATTAGCCACAGAGTGCACGTTATCTTAAATCGACTTTCTGGGGATGAAACCGAATTGTTCTGGGGAGATGGTGGCAGATGCTACAGTCCCTAAACGGTTAGCCATGATTTTGGTTAATATTTTGGTGTCTGTGTTTGTTAGAGAAATGGGGCGCCAGTTGGCTAAGTCAAGCCTATCCCCTTTCTTATTGAGTGTGACAGTAAAGGCCTCATGTCCTCCTGGTAGGAGGCGCATTTCCAACAGGCTTTGGTTGAGTGAGGCTAGCAGCAATGGGGATATATATTTAAAATATTTTTTGTAGAACTCATATGGAATGCCATCTGGGCCTGGGCATTTTTAGTTTGGCGCACCGCGAATGGCAGTCCATAATTCGTTTGGAGTAATTAAATTCATTATTTCTGGGTATTGGAAAATGGTGCGGATATGAGCTCTGTTGAGAAATTCCGCCATTTCACCCAGCTGAATTGGTTCGGCTCAGTATAACTTGGAGTAATATCTTTGCATTTCGATTACCACTTCGGCCAGTGTGTCCACAATGGAATTATCCAATCTTTGCACCTGTGTGCAGGCCACGCTCTGGCATGGTGCGAAAATTTTTTTAAAGAAGTATGCATTGCACTTGTCACCTTTAGTGATGCGTGTGGCCCTGTATTGGACACAAACCCAATGTTTGTGTTGCCTTTCTAGTGCGTTGAGGTGGGCGGCTGCCTCCGCCCACTTCTGGCCCCATGCAGAGCTATATCCTGTGGCTGGAATGTTGGACTCCAAGTGGGCCAATTCTGCCAGCACGCACAAGATAACCGCCGATGTGGCTCATGAGCATCTGGAGGAGAGATGGTGATAGTGGTGGATGGTGTCTTCTTTGAAAGTTGCCCATGTGGAAATGGGTCCACGCAAAATGGTGCAACAAATTATTTCGCCAAAGTTGCCTCTTCCACCCACATGGAAAATCCTGGTGACGTGAGCTCGGGGGGCAGATTTTGCACCAATGTGGGGCCTTTGCAACTGTGACAGGTAAGTGGTATGTTATCAAGACCAGTCAGTGGTCAGAGAATTCCATTTTCATTGTTTTGAAGTGGGAGATGTGGGGTTGGAATTTCGCCAGCGTTAGAATAAGGTTGATGCGGGTCATGGACCTTAATTGGCCGTTGTGGACGTGGGGGTGCATCATGTTTTTGATTTGTGGGGCATGTCGCAGCAGCGCATCCATTAGCCCAAGGGTGGCTTTTAGAACGCGTAGTTCTACGTGACCCTGTGGGGAATGGGGTGAGGGCAGCCACCAGTCCGTTGGTGAGGTTAGCCACCAGTTCATATCGCCAACTAGGAAAGAATTGGGGTGTAGCGGGAGGGATTTGACTGATGAGAAAAATTCCTGACACTTGTGTGCACCATTTGGGGTGTAAATGTTGATGATTGTGTGTGCAACATCAGCCCACGAGAAGGTGACAACGAGCACTCAGCCATTTAGGAATGTTTCTGAGGATGTGAATTTGAAAAAATTGTTTTTCTGAATTAGCACCCCACAGTGCTTCAACCAAAAGGATAGGGATGGTAGGAGCATTGTTTTCCAAGCTTCCTCAGAACCTCCTGGACAGTGGGACTCCTGGATGGCCAGGATATCCTTGGGTAAATTGTTTTTTTAAAAAATTCAGTTTCCTAGCCTGGGATGGGGAGGCCTTGAGTCCGGTGATATTCAGCGTCCCTAGAGTGAAGGTTTCCCCCATCACACCTTAGGTGTGAGGGGTGGGCCCCCAGGCCCACCAGCCTCTTCTTGGCCCCACGGGCTTTCACAGCAGCACGGGTGTTAGCAGCAACACTATTGGGTTTTTATTAATTTTTGTGGAAAGAGTCGCATTGGCTTTGGCCTTCACTTTTTGTTTTCCCAACGTTGGACGAATTTTTTGTGGTGCGGATAAGTTTGGTGCACCGTCAAGCGGGGCAAAAAAAATTGCTTTGGTTGGGATAGGTCCCAAGTTGGTTTCAACCGGAGCTTGGGTGCAGCGATTGGGTGAGATTGAATCTCCCATTGGATCCTCAGATTGAGTGGCCCACTCGCCATGGGCCTCCCAATCTGATTGGGTGATGGATTCCCAAGTTGCTTCCACCTCGAAGGTCTCCATGTCCTCCTGGTGTTGTGAGTGTGGTATGGTGGTGGTGGCCTTGGCCACTTCCTTGGCCACGGCCCTATGGGCCTGCTTGGCCTTCTTCTGCTCCTGCAGGGAGATGGGCTTTGCCAATAGGTAGCAGCCTTGTGCTCCCCACGGGAAAGCCTCCTTGGTGCTTGCAGTTGATTCGTAGTGCACCTCTCCTCTGGCCATGGCCGCGAGGGGTGCTCTTGGAATGTGACGCCCTCCTTGATGGGGCATGCGTGCGCCTTATGGCTGAACGCGTCACAGTGGGTGCAAATGGGGGTCGCGCTGTCCACGGTTACCTGGAATGGGTGGGTGGTATGCCCTGCGATGTCGATAAAGGTGGAGTGCGGGATCTAGGTTAGGTCCTTTACAATCTCCTCAGTTGGGGTCAGAACTACGATGGCTTTGCCGGTGCACAGGTGTGGCATCAGTGTGAATCGTTGCATTTCAAAAAGATTGTATTTTGCCATATATGGTGAGACCATCTTTCAGGTGTTGCTCCAAAATGTCACATTTTACCGTAGTAGGCAAAAAGTCAAACGTGAGGAAAATTTGGTTTGATTTTGTCCATCTGGTGAATTTGGTTTCAATGACCCATCGCCCTTTGGGGAGGTCGACCACTATGAGCACCGCTGCAGCCTTGTCTACTGCTATTTTGCTTTCTAAACCTTTTTCCAGCCAACCGCGTGACATGGAGTGAGGTGCAACGTACACCACGGTTGGGAAAATTTTGTGTACATCTTCACAAGATTTTTCCTATAAGGCCATTTTTTGGATGTCCAGATACACACGGACTCCAAATTCCACTGACAAAATTGGCTGGGAGTGTGGCGTGTTGATGTACTGGTTGCATCATGCTTGCCACATGAGTATCTCCAGGGAAATTGTGACCGCCAGTTTTTTTAGATTTTTTTCTATTCCGCCGGATTCTCTGGGGCGTTTTTAAACGTTAGAGGCCACGGGCCTTCCGCCTGCTCCTCTTGCCTTGCTTGCCCAACTGCTCCCAGACATGGGCGCAGACTAATCTCCTCTATGAGATTATCAAACTATATTTAGTCTTGAATTGAATAGGTTGCAAAAAGTGTTTGCAACGAGAAAGTAAAGTTACATATGCCACTGGATGTTCATCCCCAAGTTCATCTACTTGGCTTACTATGGCACCAATTGTCAACAAAGTATCAGTTTTTATTATAAATTCTTGATCAAAATATAGATATTTAAAAATTGGACAATCTATTAAGTACTGGCTTAATTCATTGAAGGATTTCTGTGCTTCTTCATTCCATACAAATCCTTTCTTTGGATCCTCTAACAGTTGGTATAAGAACGCGGCAATTCTGGTAAAATCCCGAATAAATCTTTCTATAGTATCCAAACATTCCAAGGAACACTTGGATATCTTGGACACTCTTTGGCACAGCTATTCGTTCTATGGCTTTGATCTTCTGGGCTTGCGGCTGCAGTCCACTAGAGTTGATCAAGAATCCCAGATATTACAAATCTTTCTTTAAGAAGTGACACTTCCTTGGCTTAATCTTCAGGTTGTACATAGAAAGTCTCTTGAACACTTCGTCCATGTGGTGTAAATGGTCAGTAAATGGCTTACTGAACACATTGATATCATCCAAATATACCAGGACGCGTGACAACTTCAGGTCATTTAATATAGCGTTCATGGCCCTCTGGAATGTTGCAGGCGCATTGCCTAGACCCTGGGGCATCCTCGTTAGTTGATATAGCCCCTGCGCAGTAATAATCGCGCATTTTTCTTGATCTTCTCTTGAAAAATCAATTTGCCAATATCCAAATATCAGATCCATCATGGAGAAGTATTTCACTTCTCATAATTGATTAGCACATTGTTAATTCTAGGTAGGGGATATGAATTCTTTTTCATAATCTTATTCAGCTTCTGGTAATCAATCACCACCCAATTAGAGCCATCCTTCTTCTTCACAATAATAATTGGACTCTCCCAGGGACTTGACAACGGAACTAGAATTACATGCTTTACTAGTTTGCTGATTTCTTCTTCCACTACCACTTTGGCAGCCTTCAACCATTGAATAAGTCTTATCCTAATCGACAAATTTTCCCCAGTATCAACCTTGTGGATCACATCTCTCATGCACCCCAAATTGTGGTCATTCTGGGAGAATACTTCCCAATATTTTTGAGCAAAACAAACATCTCCTCTTGCTGTCCTACCATTAGATCAGCGAGTTGCTCTCAATCAACCAATAGGCTGATACTCTCAGTTACCCTGGCCAGTAATCCCATCTCATCAAGGGTCCCAAAATCATGTAATTTTCTCAGTTCAGCCCTTGGGATTAGATGAACAAAAGTGATGAACTAATTCTTCTCAATCTTCATCATTTTTACACTTAAATTTGCCAGGAGAACTCAATTTCTCCATGTCCCAGCATTATTATTCCAGGAGCCACCCAAGGCTCTAATCTGGACTTCTTCCAGGGGCTTCCAACTTCCCCATACAGCAACTCCAGTATCTCTAATGTCAACCCTGTGTCAGCTATCATTTGTGATCCCAGCGGTATGGTTTTCGCATACTTGATCCTCAGTGGAATTCCCCAATTTTTAGGATTTCTGTCGGCATTTCACGTCACTTCCAGCCAACTAATTGGTATTGAATTGTGACAATGCCATTATTGTGTATCAAGTGATGAAGTTTTTTTACTACTCATTGGAGCTTCCCCATACTTCTGATTGACCAATGGTAACGTCTGACCCAATATGGACAACGTGTTATCCTCAAAGTTACACTAACTTCGTACTTTTGTAGAAATTCCATCCAGATCAGAATGGCATAGTATTAGTTGGCCAAAACTATTGCTGGCGCAGATACCGCCAAGGTACTGAATTGAAGTGAAAGAGCGCTATACACTCCAAATGAGATGGTGGTATTCAGTCCAGCTTTCCCATACTTCTTCTCATGTTCCAAGTCAAGCGAAATCTTTATCCTCTTTACCAGCTTGGTTGATATAATATTAATAGGCGCTCCACTATTAACAATCACCCTTAACCGTACTCAATTCACTAGTATTTCTATATATTTACACTCAGAGTATTGTAAGGTAGTATATACTGAGTGTATAGTGGCGTTATTATCCAAATCGAGGATGTGAATGATTTGCGCTGAATTTTAGGAAACAATTCCTTGATTGCGCTGAAGGGGATTGACAGGTTTGCCTCATCTAATCAAACCTCAGTATCTTTTGTGATTATCTGCAGCTTGAATCTTTTCTGCTAGTTGTTGGGCATATGGCTGGTCAACTTTTTTTATTTATCTTGGGGTTGATCCCCTTTGCCCCAGATCTTGTTACCGCGTTCATGTCCAAATTGACCATTAAATACAGTTGTTCCTGTACATTTTTATCCACAAACAGATCACTGATGTCAATTTTCTGTGCGTAATATTAAGAGGAACAGGCTTCTCCACATCTCTAGACTGTACCCATCTATGCTGTGGGCCCTTTTCCTGACTCCTTTGCAGTTGTAGCCTCTTATTCTTGGACCATGATGATTTAATCCTTGGGTTTCTTGCAATGTACAACGAAATGTCCCTTTCTTCCACATTGTTAACAGACTTTCTCCTTCTATTAATCTTTTTGAAGACTTTGGGCTTATTCTTTGAAACAGTTCAGTTTTTCATCTCTTTAGCACCCTCATTCCCCTTCATGGGATTTGAATTTCATACTTTGTTTGATTTGAAACTTCTGTTTGGGGCATTTAAGGTTGCTCCCAAGAATTTCAAATTGTCTACCATCTGAGAGATAGTAATTTTTCATCATGAGCCCAAAAGCCATCAATCGGTGCAAATCGCAGTAGGTCCAAAGTGCTGCTTATAATACAATTCTGGCATTGAAATTATCCAGCACCTTCGCTTCAACCAGGATTTGCGATTCTTGGTAGAAACAATCAGTAAAGCTTGCTAAAAAGTCATCCTTATGAAATTGGATGCACATAAACTCTTGTTTGCACTTTGACATGCGCGTCATGCTTCTTAATTCCTTCATACAGGCCGCTTTAGCCTCTGCATATGACCAGATGTCCCCCTCCAGGTGGTGCAACATTAAGTTTTGACAATCAGTATCTAGGCAATTTATTACTGTCAATGCCTTTTGTGGATCACCATATCCATACATTGTCATATCAAACAATCAGAAAATTTCTGGGGCGTTATCCTGATGGAAAGTTGACAATTTTAGTGTCACCTTGAATTCCTCTGAGGTTTTTTAGCCACCTCTCTAGGTCAGCTACTTGGCTCACTTGGGGAGTTATTTTGGGCGTCATCTCTGAAATAGCAGTAAAAGTGGGTGGCATGTTTCTTGGGGTAGTCATCTTCCCAATTATTGTAAAGATGGTTCTTTCTTTGGTGTCAGTTGCCACATATACTCACATTCACATTTGTGAGCTTTAACTCCTCGACCTGTTTAATCAGCTGCTTAATATCAGCACTGAATGCTCTTAAATGAACGCGATCTGCTTCACACTCCATTTTCAAAATAAAAGACTTCTTGAATTAAGTCCCCTTCTTTCTTCTTTATTAATGTTACTTTTCCAAGTAACTCAATCCCTAAAGTCATGAAATTATCAATCCCTTCCTCCATCTTGGTGGCTCTTTCTTCCAAGGCTGCAAAGTCTTGATGATCCACTGGGTTCAGGGCGTTCTGCTTAATGGTTGTTAACTCCATCCAATGTTTTCTTATCTCATCTTTATATGACATCACTTCTAAGTTCTTCTACTAAACTACATACCTGTAGTGAGCACCACTTTGTAAAAATGTATAGGATATCGATTATTCTTAGCCAATAACCCCTATAGATGTTACTTGCACAGGTTCAGCTTTTGTGCAATTCTCCGCATTGTATAATAGTTGATATAATATTTTGATAATACACAGTGCATTCAAAAAGGTTCTGGGACTAAAGTTTTAGAGACACTACTTCACAAATAAATAAACTTTCTTTTATCATAATTTAACATACAACCTTTCCCTCTCTATACATATTTATATTGCTAAAACAATTGTTAAAAGGTATGCACATAGTTCCTATTTTGTATAACCATTTTTAAACCAGCTGTCACATTCTTTTGAATTGTCTCTACTTTATCAAAAGGATGAACCTTCAGTGCCACCTTCAGATTAGAGAATAGAAAGAAGTCAGACAGAGCCAAATCTGGTGAATAGGGTGGATAATTATAATCTGAAGGTGGCACTGAAGGTTCATCCTTTTGATAAAGTAGAGACAATTCAGAAGAATGTGACAGCTGGTTTAAACATGGTTATACAAAATAGGAACTATGTACATACCTTTTAACAATTGTTTTAGCAATATAAATATGTATAGAAAAGGGAAAGGTTGTACGTTTAAATTATAATATAGAAATTTTATTTATTTGTAAAGTATTGTCTTTAAAACGTTAGTCCCAGAACTTTTTGAATGCATTTTTTAGTATGGCGACTAAAGTCCATAGTTGAATGGAAGTATTAGATTTTGGTCCAATGCACGGCTAGTATTTCTTTTTAAAATACTTATGATGTCTTGGATAAGGATTCATTCACTCATATCACCTAACTTGATCTACTATTAGATCCCTGTTTCTGGTTTCTCTTGTTTGACACACAGTTGGCAGCAATCCCTGATTTGATTCAGCTTCTTCTCTGGATCCCCACTCAAATCCTTACTATTTATCTTTAAGAGTCTCCCAATTATTGCACACAGTAATAATATCCATGAGAAAGAATAAAACAAATGTATTCTGTTAATTTTTGATATGGTAAATTATTATCTGGCAAATTATTCTTATTTATTAGTGAATTCTAGGGAATTTATAGTGGGGAATTCGGCGCCCAACCCTTGGTTAGCACTCCTCAATGAAATGGCAGCCGTTGCTGTTATATCACCCAACCTCATCTCAGCAGCGATGGTCTTCCTCATCCTGACTAGGATTCCATCATTGGACATCCTTAAGACCTAAAACAGAAAGAGTCAGAGAACATGTCCCTAACATTTTCCTCTCAATCCAAGTGAATTAACCATATTTGGCAAGCGACCTGCTTAGGTAATGTGACTTGTTACCCATTAAGGCAGGTCACAAACCAACTGATTAATTTGCTAGTTGCAGGTGGCATCACTCGCCTTGCAACTTACTCCTTAAATTCCCAATTGGTCAGTGATGAAACCTAACTGTTTCAATTGGTACATCTGATAGTTGATCAACTATCAGATGCCCCTATTTCGTTGGCAACTCTGGCCAACAAGATCTTAAGCATTCATCTGGATTGATCCCCAACAGATCTAACCAGGCAAATGACCTAAAATCCCCAAACATAGTTACTCTGAAATCAAGGTCAACTGATATCCAATTCACCTCACATTAGGGAATTATCTCTTAGTAATCCCTAGTAATCTAGATGGCTGGGAATATGGGCATAAATCCCAACAGTGTCAAAAATCCTCAAAGTGGCTTTTAGAACGCATAGTTAGATGTGTCCCTGGGGGGGTGTAGGGGTAGAAGGCCAGTGGTCATTGGCCAGGTTGGCCCAGCAGTTCATGTCATCACTACAAATGGATCATGTGGAAGTGGGAGCGAAGTTATGGCTAAGAGGAATTCCCAGCAAGCCCACACATGTTGGGTCATAAATATTAACAATAGTGTGCACTTCATCATCCCTTGAAAAGGACACTACATGCACATGGCCATCGAGGTTAAAATTTTTAGAAATAAATTTAAAACTATAGGTCATGTGTATAAGCACCCCACAGTGTAGCGACCAAAAAGAAAGGGAGGGGAGGAGCATGGTTGCCCATGTTTCCTTGGCACTATGTGGACAGTAGGTTTCATGAATGGACAGGATGTTCACAGGTAAATTATTTTTTTAAAAAAAATCTCAATTTCCTAGCCTTGGATGGCAAGCCCTTGAGTCAAGCAATTTTCAACATTCCTATTGTGAAGGCTTCCCCCATTACACCTTAGGTGCAATGGGAAAGGCCCCCTTGCCCATCCTCTGCCTCTTTTAAAGTATGCTCCTTGATGGCACCATATGTGGACTGTGCTACTGAGTAAGAGGTCTTAAGGGATTCCTTCACTTTGGATGTAGTTTCAGGTTTGGTGTTTTTTGTTGATTTATTACGAGTTTTGGAACAGTGTGATCCTGCGGTGCACTATCTGATGTCAACCAAAACTTGGGAGGGAAGTGGGTGGTAGAATCAGTTTTAATCGAGTCTTGGTAATTTTGCTTGGGTAAATCTTGACTTACCCATCTGGTCCTCAGGTTGGTTGACCCCAATTATTAGTGGGCAGATGCATGAGCCGCTTCAGCAGTGAATGACTTGATGTGATTCTAGGTCTGAGCAGGCAGGATCACAGATGCAGCCATAGCTGCTGCCTTGGCAACTACTCTTCAGGCCTGCTTGGATTATTTGTGTTCTTGCAGGGACACGTGATTTACCTGGATACAAAACCCCTGCGCACCCCAAGGGAATGCGGCGTTGGTGTCAATGGCTGGTTCATAATGAGATTTGGCGCTTCCCATTGCATTAGGGAGGATTTTTTACTGTGAATTTTCCCTCTTTGGAGGAGCAGGTGTGAGCCTTGTGGCCAAAAGTGCAATAAAGGTGCAAATAGGGGGCGCGTTATCCACTGTGTAATGGAATGGGAAGGATTCCTGCCCATCAATATTTACTACTGTTGTGAGGGATATTTGGGTAAAGTCTTCAATGATGACTGCAGTTAGGGTAATAACAGCAATCGCTTTGCCCATGCACAGGTCTGTCATGAGCTAAAGAATTGCTGTAAGTCCCGGGGAATGTCCTCTGGGCATTGATTGGGCCATTTTCCCATTCCTGAGCAAGAAGGCACCAAAGAGGATGGCCATACCCCTCATTACTCAGGGCAATCTCGCTCATGTGGTAGATGAGCACTGGGTAACAGCCCTCCCGCTTAGGATCCCACTTCTGGTACCCACACTCTCCTTGGCAAAACTTCTACAAGGAATCAGTGAAATTCTCACCAAGATCACCAAAATGAAATTGATTGTAACTAAGTTGAGTGTTAAATAGCCCGATGCTTGGACTTCAAATGGTTGAAAAGGTTTGAAGACCAATCTATTGGCCAGAATACCCGATGGTTGGGATTCAATTAACATGACGATTGGAAAAATATCCCCCCTCCCAAATCCATTGGGCATCACCCCCAATGAAAAGTAATAGCATCAGAAACCATTGATGAGGTTTCAAAGCTTCCTGCTGGCAAATTGGGCGTTGCACCTGACACAATGCCACTGACCAAACTAAAGGCCCAGCAACTGAGCATGGGCGGGTTGGGCGTCCCAAACCTGTTCCCAACCAAATGGGCCCACCCCCCCCCCCCCCCCCCCCCCCCCCCCTTATGTGGGGTGGCCTTGGGAGATTCCTGCCGCTTGTTGGGCCAAATGCCATTGTGCCAACTGTCAGAAATGTAGCTGAGCCTTGGTTCAGATGTTTGAGGTTGAACTGACAGCAACTCAGCCCACCGCCAAATTTTTTGATGTCAGTTCCCAGGGAACTAATTCGTCCATTCCTAAATAATTCGCCATTTAGGTCAAACTTGCGGGATCTGATCCTGGCTTGTTTTCCCTCCAAATCAACAACTATTTAATCAGTCGCATTGCACTGAAAAAATTGTTGGTTGATTTTCTTCCTTAAAATTTCCATTAAAACCTTCCCCAAAATTAAGTTTTATATGTTGAAAATTAAGCCGCCTTATCTGCTGATGCTCTCATACCCCTTGGGGTTAACGGACATATGCATCTGGTACTTTATCTTGTGCCCATACAAAATTCTGGCTCACTGGCAGATATTGGGGTAACTCCTTTCCAGTTCTATTATTGTCATATCAGCAGCAGTGCCTTGGGCATTCTGGTTTGCCGTTTGGGTGCTCTGTCACCCTTGCTGGCAGGCCAGTCTAATTCTTACTTGCTTTTCACCTGACAATTGTATTTCAAAGGAGTGAAGATCCCCACAGTTTTTAAGCCCAACTATGAGGTGGTGCTCTAGCACTGTACACTTTATCATTGTGGGGAGGAAGTCAAAAGTAACAAAAATTTGGTTAGACTTGTTCATTGAGTGCACTTCATCTCAACCATCCATTGACCATCTGGGAGGTCTACCACCACATGCACCTGTACAGCATCATCCGCTGTTTGTTTAGTCTAAAATCCAAGATCTAATCAACTGTGGGTCATATAGTATGGTGCAACATATACTGTGTTCAGGAAGTGTGTGAACATCTCCACAGAACTTTTATTCTAAAGCGCCATTTGGTTAATATACAGGAAAACTCAAACCCTGTGCTTCACTGATGACAGGGGCTGGGAATGCAGAGTTTTGATGAACCGGTTGCATTTTCTGCCAGGCTAAAATCTCTGGGAAAATACTCACTGCCAGTTTTTTTTATCTAGGCCACCAGTGTCGCCAGGGCGTTTATGAACTTTGGATGGTGTAACGCCAAATTCTGTGCTCTTTACTTTGCTAGACCAACTACTACTCAACATTGGGCTCACACTAATCTCATTAAAGAGATTATCAAACTTACCTAGTCTTGAATAAAATTTAGTTGCAATTAGTGATTGCAATGAGAGAGAAAAGGTTTCTTAGTGTCCTATACAATTGTGGTATTATAAGACTAAGAATAAAATCTCAGAAGTGGTAAATGTTGATGAGATGCATTCTTTGGTTAACCTTCTCTCGTTTACAACTTGGCTAAATTTGTCATCGCCCCTTATTGTAGTTGTATGAATTTCTGGTCTAGTCTTCTTAGAACTTTCTCAGGCTCTTTGGTACTGTCAATGGTAACTTCTTTAGCTAATATAGCTGGAATTCTTAGTTTTTCCATATAAAGCCTTTAGAGTGACATTTTGTTAGTTCAATGGAAACTTATCCTGTAAGCCATCTACAAACTTGTGGGATATTGGTTCCAGTGTAATGATTTAGTAGTGGACATCTTCTTAATATTAAAACTAACGTTCCATTTTTTTTAGTACTAGATGGTCCCAACCCAAACTAACGTTCCATTTTCTCTCTTTATTTTCCTGCTAGTTGATGGATTGTAGGGTGCTGAAAATAATAGCTTAGTTCCCATTCTTGTAGCTAAGATTCTAACAACTTTTGAAGTAAAATTTTTATTGTCGCATAGCAGAACCAGTGTTAACCATGCCTAGTAGAATTTTTTGGTATAAAAAGTTAGCAGAAGAATTTTGAAGTCTTCACGGGAATGGTTATTGCTTTGATCCACTTTGTAAAATGATAAATTCATATAAGGATGTATTGATTCCCTCCTGTGGATTCAAGTAGTGGGCTAAAGACGTCTAAACTGATGGTGTGAAAGGGCTGCTTAGGGGTCATGGGTTGATACTAGTACTTAACCTTATTCAGCGTCTGTTTGTTTTACAATTTATGAAAGCGTCTAAGACATCCACTACAGATTCCAGTATTCATTACCAATAGTAGCGTTCTTTTATTCATTTGTATTTTTTATCTCCTTCATGTCCTATGGTATTGTGAGCTACTATTATAACTAGTATCCTTTCTGAAGGTCTCAAGTAAGGTAGATATTCAGTTCCAACCTTTTTGTAAAGTAATCCGTTGAGAACCTTCATTTTTCATGTCATTTTTACATTTACTTGAAATGGTTCATCTTCATCATCTCAAGAGTCAGGCTCCATGTGCAAGTCATGTAACCGTTCAGCTTCCCTATTATCTAGATGTAGTAGGGGCATTCAAGTCAGTCCATTCACATCCTTGCTTTGTTCCAATTAGTGAATGATATTCATTTTGTAGTTCTGAAGTTTGAGATCCCACTGGGCTAATCTTTCTGTCAGATATTTCATGTCTTGCAGCAACTTTAAGAAGCAAGATCTTTAAGAGCTGTATATTTTGTACCATTCAAGAAGGGCTGTAAACTTTAACCACCAGGAGAACAGCTAAGCACTCTTTCTTTTGTGATCATATATTTTTCTCGACTTTGGAGAGGGTTTTGCTATTAAAGAACACCGGGTGGTCAATGTCTTTTTCATCCTTTTGAGAGAGGATGGCGACTATGGCTAAGTCAGAAGCGTTGGTAAACATAATGAATGGCTTTTCATAGTTTATATGTTGTAAAACTGGTCTTCTCTTCAACAAGTCCTTCATGGTTTCAAATGCAGTTCTTTTCTATCTCCCGCAAAAAATAGGTATTTTGGAAAGCAGACGGACAAGAGGTTTAGCAAGTAGAGCGAAATTAAGGATAAATTAGTGTAATATCCCATCATTCCTCAGCATACTTGTATGTCTCAAAGGCTTTTGGTTCAGGAATCTTGGATATTGCTTCAACCTTATCTAGAAGGGTTGAATTCCTTCTAGAAATATGGCATGTTCTAAGAACTTCATTTCCTTCTGGAGTTAATATATTTTACAGGTTTAGATTTGATGTAATACTCTCTCAGCTCTTGGAAAATGACCTGAGATGTTCTAAATGATTGGTAAAGATTTTGGAAAATACCGTTATATTATTAAGAAAAGAGCACACAGCTGAGAGTAAGATCTTGCATAGTTTGTTCCATCATGTTGGAATGAGGCAGAATCATTGCATAGTTCCTGAGGGAGCCATGTAGGTTAAAATATTCCTTCCATGCATATCAACGTGCATTTTCTTGGTCTTCTGATAATAGACTCATCTTCTAATAACCACTGGCGAGGTCCATTGTGGTAAAGAAATTAAGTCAGAGAGTCAGGCCATTGCATTTTTAATTCATGGAATCAGACAGGTGTCCTTCTTAGTTAGGCTGTCTAACTTCTGGTAATCCATCACATTTCTGTGACCACAATCTTTTTCTTTATAAGTAACAGTGCGTATGACCATGGACTCTTGGAGGTCACAAGTAAGCTGACATTCTATAGTTGCTTGATCTCAGTCTTCAAGCATTGCTCCTCTACCTTTGAATTTCTATATGGTTTTGATTGGATAGGTTTGACTCTCCAACGTTAATACTATGTGCCCAGTCTTTCATGTGACCATAGTTGACATCTGACGTAGAGAAAAAATCCGGATAGTCATCAAGTAGTAGATTCATTTATTCAAGTTTCTCCTTATGTAAATTATCAAATACTTGGACTTGAGGGAATGTGCAAATTAAATTATTAGCAGGTAAGCCAAAATCAAGAGGTATACCAATAAAATGTATCAAGTCAATTTAATCAATGAGAAGTAATTGACCTTTCTAAATTCTTGACGTTTCTTGCTAAATCTTTTGCATATTAGGTTCTAAGTAGTATCTCAATTAGGCCACTGGTAAGCTGGATTAAGAACTCCTGGTAAAACTCTTGGTTCAACCCTAATTGCTTTAATGACACTAGTAATATGTAGCTAGTAGTTCAGGGGTATACTCAGGGTTATTTTAGTAGAAACCACTCTTTATTCTTCTGGTTTATTTTTCCCTTCTTGGTAGCTGACAGGATTCCAGGCCAGAATAAGAATCAAATACATTTGATAATATGTCCATACCTGATCTGACTATATAGTTGAGATTATTAATAAAGGTTCCTGACTAAATTCAAGGCCTCCCAATATTGGGGTATAAACCTGACTTATGCAAAAAAATATTTTTTGACAAAACCTTCTGATATAGGTTTTTTAAAACCATTCTATGCGACTATCAATAGAGTGTCTGTAACTCTCTCATTCCCAGCAAGGTGATGTGGGATGCAAAACCACATTTCTAGGGAACTAGCCGTTGAGAAAAAGGGTAAGAAGACACCTCAAACGGTGCCTGTGCCAAAGGTACCCCAGGCCAGGGTGTAGAACGCAACATATAAGACCAGGTAAGATAGAAACATAATAACTTGAGTGGACCCCAAAGGGGAGTCCATAATCAAGTGTAACATGGCGTCAGGGAGCTTGGGTGCCTTGATCTGGAGGGGACCTGGGCAACCCAAGGGAGCACCTGGGATTTTGGTAAATTGGTCCGCCACCAGGTTAGCCCAAGGAACTATAAGTAAAACGTAAAAAATGGGTATTTTTAGTTAAGAAAGTTGACCAACAAGGAATGTTGGTCGCAAAAACATATTTAAAGAGGGCTGGGGAAATTCAGGTTCTGCGGAAGTGTGCCCAAGCCTTGACACTCCAATAAACAGATGCTTCCATCCGTTTTAGTAAAATACACCAAAAGTGCCTTCACTTGAGTAATCGATTGAAGCCATATTTTACCTGAGCTCAAAATTTCACAGCTGGAGTGGGACTTGAACCCTTGCTCTCCAACCAAGCAAATCAAACCGTCTTCATTTAAAATGTAAATCATTTTGTTTCAGTGCCTGGGCTGAGACAAGAGGCTGGGCGTTTTGCACCCCATTAGTATCAACCTGGGCATACTTGGCTTGCACCCAGCGTTGAGCTAAGGTGTGTTTCAGGACAGGAAGAGCCTGAAGTTTCACCTTCTGGGCCTCCTGTCGCCCAGCCTTATCTCTGGCATCAGTTCCTACTATAATGTCATCCAATTATGACAGCGACAATTTAAATCATGTTTGACAGAAGTAATTTATAGTGTCACAGAATACCCAATTGCTATAGATCTTGGCTCAGAAGCTTAAGGTTTTTTACGCTTAAATAACTCACTAAAAACTGCTATATATTTCATTTTAATAGTATATAAAAATTACAATCTTGTTGTGACATAGTTTTAGCTTTTTCTACTAGTAGCTAGTGACGATTTTTAAAGTACACTAACCTTGGAGGTTTTACCCTTAGTTGAAGACTTTAATTTTTATTAAAGTAAACCTTCCACGTATCCTTTACCCTGGACTTCAGGTTTACTGGCCCCTTCAAATTAGACAGGTGTATTAACCTCCCTGCGTCCTGATAGAACTGGTGCTCCCTGACAGGTTTTATCCTGAGTTCCTGATTAAATTACTATTACAATGGACTATAATACTCAGCATTGGACACCTCCTTGGAACGTGATGCAGTTTGTCTCAGTGACTGGGAAATTAATATGCAAGTAGATATGGCAGCATCTCACAACTTTTTTATTTTCCACATCTTTGGAGGTGAACCTCCACACTTTTTCTGTGAGGCAATACCAATTACAAATCTCAGACTTCGCTGAAGCTCTACAGCTCCTCTTTTCTGGGGCCTTTGTCTCCAGAGGTCAAACAAATATAAGTGAGCTCTCGCGGTACCAGCCCCTATGATGAGTTTAGTTGACAGCTCCTCGCTCAATGGAGAACAGGTTGGAGCAGGATGTATGAATGTTACTTTCATCAATTTGTACATCCCACTCTATACTATCTACTACAAAGAGCTAGGCTCCATCATAGGGCACTATGGCATTTAAAGTTCTGTGGTACTTTACATATATAACTCCTCCAATTCAAGCAATCTGACTCTCTCTTTGGCAGTGAAAACAAAAATGCTATATTGGAAAACTGACAACTCATCAATGATATGCAAGTTGTTTTACACGTCTGGATGAGGAAATCTTGAGTTTCATTCAACTGGAATTCTCTGTCAGAAAATTGACTATGGGCTCTGCTAGTTGGCAGGCTAACCAGTATGAAGACTGGTCAGCCCTTGCCATTTTGCCTTAGGCGTTGGGGCTAGCAGCGCTGGCTAACCCCTTGGCGGGTCACCCGCGCCATTTTGGGGATCCCCTAGCCTAAACCCTAACTAACAAAATAAATAATAAACTTATAACAAAAGGTAGAATAGGCAAAGGGAGATATTTATTGAAAGGGAAGTGCCAGGTATTTATACTATTTACAAAAGGGCTACTGCACCCATCACTGACCTATCAGATCTTCCTCTGGTTCTTCCAGCCAACCACTTCTCTTCTTCTTCTAATACTTTATCTCTTCCCTGGTGTTGAACCTCTCGCTCCATCCTTCCTGATGTCCACATTAGTTTTGTCTCTTCCTTGGCCTTAAGTTGCCGAAGAGACATATAAATAAATAATCTAATTAAATGTCAAATTTAGATTTGATCTTTGAATTGATATAGATGCGCTGGAAACTACTTCAGTCACTTGGTTGACTTGGGATATCTCAGCATTTTTCCAACATCTATTCTCATCTTATCTTGATAATAAATGAGGCACTGGAAACAACCTCGGCCACCTCAAACTCATAATTGTCAGATCCACTAACATTGGATGATCAGTACAAAGAATTTATGGATAAGTGAATACATCAGCTTTCCGCCAGAAATCCCACAATGGACCATGAATGGCAGTTGGCATCAACCACTGTTCTGCTGACCGATATCAATTGGATCATCCTTGGCTATTAGTCACTAGTGATCCTTCTACTAATTTAGGGCCACCAATTGGCCCCACTCAAACCTAAATACCAAACTCAGTGGAATACTAATTTTGGCTCAACCCAAATTGGGGAGCAACTAACCAGCAATCACATTAAATAACACGAAATTCAGTCAATAAACCATTCTGCTGGGATTGGCCATATTATCCCAAATAACGCTTAATCATTGGAGGATTCCATCTGGTTAAAATTCTGACGTTTCCCCCACTTAACCAGATGGTAATCCTCCTACTTCCAACCTCAGCGTGTGGGGCGGGCGTCCAGGGCTTGCCCCTCCCCGCCACCACCAACCGCTGGAACTGAACCACAGTGGCGCATCACCGCTACCTCTTAACCAACCTTTAGCTACTTAAGCACCAACCAGCAGAGTCCCCCTGTAGTGAGCACCAATGTCAGAAAATTGACTATGGGCTCTGCTAGTTGGCAGGCTAACCAGTATGAAGACTGGTCAGCCCTTGCCATTTTGCCTTAGGCGTTGGGGTTAGCAGCGCCAGCTAACCCCTTGACATGTCACCCAAGCCATTTTGGGGATCCCCTAGACTAAACCCTAACTAACAAAATAAATAATAAACTTATAACAGAAGGTAAAATAGGTAAAGGGAGATATTTATTGAAAGGGAAGTGTCAGGTATTTATACTATTTACAAAAGGGCTACTGCGCCCATTGCCAACCTATCAGCTCTTCTGCTGGTTCTTCCAGCCATCCACTTCTCTTCTTCTTCTACTCCCTCTTCTACTACTTTATCTCTTCCCTAGCATCAACCCTCTCACTCCATCCTTCCCAATGCCTGAATTAGTTTTGGCTCATCCTTGGCCTTAAGTCGCCGGTGAGCCATATAAATAGATAATCTAATTAAATGTCAAATTTGGATTTGACCTTTTAATTGATATAAATGCGCCAGAAACTACTACAGTTGCACGCTTGACTCAGAATATCTCAGCATCTTGCTTACATCTATTCTCATCTTATCTTGATAATAAATGAGGCACTGGAAACAACCTTGGCCGCCTCAAACTCATAATTGTCAGATCCACTGACATTGGATAATCAGTACAGCAAATTCATGAATAAGTGAATACATCAGCTTTCTGCCAGAAATCCCACAACGGACCACAAATGGCAGTTGGCATTTACCACTGTTCTGCTGACTGATATCAATTAGATCATCCTCAGCTATTAGTTGTCAGTGATCCTTTTACTAATTTAGGGCCACCAATTGGCCCCACTCAAACCTAAATACCAAACTTGGCGGAATACTAAATTCAGATCAACCCAAATTGGGGAGCAACTAACCAGCAATCACATTAAATAACATGAAATTCATTCAATAAACCATTCTGAAGGGATTGGCCATATCATCCCAAATAACACTTACTTATTGGAGGATTCCATCTGGTCAAAATTCCGACACTCTCCAACCATTTTAGTCAATAAGAGGTCATTGTTTATAATCAGATCAGATGTCATACCACCAGAGTAAAAACTAAATTGATAACTTCATATTAACTTGGATGAACGCCTCCATTTTATTGAAGATTTATTTTTTGAAATACACGATTTTAAGAGCACTTTTAATTCCTCTGGACCTCATGGGATTCCAGCTGACGCTGGCCCTCCTGGAATTCCTGGTGAACCAGGAGTCCCTGTTCATGATGGACAAGTGAGTCAACGTGGTTCCCCTAGACCACCAGAACCCCCTGGTCCTAGCGCTGATCCCAAAATCCTCAAATTGCCTCCAGTCATTAATTCAATATATTCAAAATCTTGATGTCCAATTAGGACGCATATCCCAAGGAGCGCAAATCACTCAGGATGTAGTGCCTACTCACCCTGAAGTTTCTCTGGACGCTCATTGTGATTGTTTTGGAAACTTGGCCACCCATCCCGATGTAGTACAAGGCTTGAAGCAATAGATGCTCACCACTGAGCAACATCAACTTGAACTTTGTGATATGAATGCTAGTTTAAAAATTAAATTCGGCAGTTTAACTAGCTATTTGTCACAAAAAAGGCTCTTCAGGATGCTCATGATTGAGTGAATATAGTTTTTAAATATAATAATGACTTGCAAATCCAGGTGAATGCTCTTCATTCCCACAAATACACTCAAGATACCATATTCTATTTGGGACAAGGAGCTCCCTGATGTCAATTCATGTTGTTCAGCCTCCAATTCCTCAAATAACTCATATAAACCTTCATTTAAAAAAGTGTGTCCCAGGCGATAAAAGCATTTTCTCCTTTCTATATTGTTAAGAAAGTGCCATGGAAGAAGTCACATATAACCAACAGCTTAAACACCTGAAAAACTGTCTTAGCTGAGTAGCCCAGGACATCAATTTACTCACATTAGGGACTGCCATACTTGTAATGAAGCCAAGACTGCTCTAATCTTAGAATTTGGGAGCGACTTACCCTTGTCCAAACAGAAATGAACATCTTTGGGGATTATCCTTAATTTGGGCAAAAATGTCAATGAGTTTTAACACCATTTTTACCTTAAGGCTCAAATTTTGGCTGCAGGGAATTATCTCACATTGGATGATTATATCACCGCCTCACTTTTGGCATCCAAAAATATGCTTAATATCTTACCTTATCTAAAAGCGGTGAAATTCAACCTTACGTCTCTTCTGCACATAAAAGAAGTCATCATGGAGTTTCCTGCTGATCTATTCAAGCCTACTGGGCTACTCCTTTTAACAATAAGTCTCAACCTCAATTATTGGCAGTGTCGCCCCCAGATTTGCCTACTCCAGTTTTAATCTGAAATTACTACAAGAAAAATGGCCTCACCATCAACCACTGCCACAAATTTTGTCATATCCTGGCAGCAAAAGATCAGTTGGCGTAGGGCAAGAGGCTTCCTCTGCTGATGACAATCAATTGTCTTAATATTCTAGTTCTATTTTTATGCCTAGTATATTAGGATGTTTTGTGTAGCTGCTCCTGAGGAATTAGAGTATCTCTTACTATTCAAGGAAATAAAGATCTTCAGCTTTATTATATTATATGGGTAAAGGCCCAATCAAGTTCTCACTTTTAGCTCATCATATAAGAGTCAAGCGTTAGCTAAAAAACTTTCAGATGCATTGAAAACCCAAGCTTAGCCACACAAAATTCTTCACTTGCTTCACTACAATTACTTAGCAAAAGTTCTCTAGGCGGTAATTCTCCATTCAGGTCATCAGTAGTATACATAGAAGCCATCATTACTAAGGTTAAAGTCCTGGCTATAACTGATACTGGATACCCAGTTAACGTTATTTCCTCCCAACTCACCCAGAAAATCAAAAAATGCTCCGGATCTAATCCATGACGCTGAATATGGGACGGCTGGGAATCAGTCTACCAGAGCAATCAGGGCATATTCTGCATTACCCCTTCAATTCAGAAAGTTAATAATCACCACTCCAGCTATCACAATAGAAAGCAATAACTATTTTTTATTGAAGTTTCATTATATGCAGGAGTTCAACTAAATTATCAATCATAAATGCAAATACCTCTCACTCTTATAATATCAGATCCCATTATTAGTTGAACTCCCAGTTAAAGTAAAAGTGCTCAAAAAAAGAACCTGTCTCCTCAGATATCCTTCCTGTAACAGTCAAATTGAATTAATTGTTACATTTTAATTCAAGATTTAGAAATACAAAACTTGAGTTGAAACGTTATTTTGGGGTTTTTCAGTTTATGCTGGACTCAGCATTGAGCTGTGCCCCTCCTTAGATATTCTTTATGCTCTTATGGCCTAAAGAATAGTGTGGGAGTGGCTCCCCATAAGGGTGACCTTAAAATGTTGGTCCCATGTGATACTGAACTCTTTTTTTAAATATTATGTCATTTCCCGCCCTCATGTGAGTCTCTCTTGTGGCCTTGGGGCCGCCCTTTCCTTTTCTCACCTGGTATTCTGCTGAGAACCAAGATTTTGTATCATTAACAAAAATGTTGAGTTTTCAGGGCTTTGAACCACCAAATCCTCTGGTTCTTTCTTGCGTGGTTTGCAATGCCCTATATTATTGGGATTGAATTCATCCACATGTTTTTATTTTGTGAATAAATAAAACAAGGTTAACTTTGGGGCCAAAAATCTCACTTACATGTGTCATCTTTTATCGCTTTCAAATTTCCCTAAATCTGAGTTAAAATTGATGAGTACATAGATTTGAAAACTT
Source organism: Massospora cicadina (assembly GCA_022478985.1). Lineage (NCBI taxonomy): Eukaryota > Fungi > Entomophthoromycota > Entomophthoromycetes > Entomophthorales > Entomophthoraceae > Massospora > Massospora cicadina. The sequence goes on along the minus strand of JAKSZP010018820.1, from coordinate 18,181 downwards.
ACTTTAAGGGAACCACATATCAGCCAATCTTTTGGTGTCAAAATTGATCTGAAAATCTAAGTTAATATGGTGGTCAAAAACTGGGACGTTTTTGATTGTTACATTACTCTTACCTCTCTCTGCTTTTAGTACGCCACCAGTTTCTCAGTTTAGCCAACCTCAGTGGTTGCTTAAGGTCCCAATTGTTGAGTAACAAGCACTGGGGGAGCTGATGACTGATGGCCAACCCTGGACCTGAAGCAATCATCAGCAAAAATTTGGTAGGGCTTCTCCCTCATCAGGTATCTGGATGGCACCAAGTAAACTTGGCCCAGCAGGGCTCCCTCATCCCATGGTCATCCCGCCTTGTGTGGGATAACCGCCTAGTCGTGCTAGACCACAAACCCTCTCACAGGAGTATGGAGCACATCCCAACCATGACGTGGGTGGGTTTCTCCTTGCCAGGTGGACTGGATATTCCAGTCTGGTTCTGGCTCTGTTTTTATCATGGAAGCCCTTTTGGTGGTTACATCTGGCTATGAGGTACCCTCTTGTGGGGGGCTTTTTCTTAGAAGGGGGTGTTGTATTGGGTTGAACCGATTATTACATTATGACTCAAGATTAGATATCCAAAGCTTAAGTTAAAAATGCTATTTTGGGCTTTTGTGGTTTATGTGGGGATCGGCGTTGAGCTGTGCCCCCAAGCTATTCTTTATGCTCTTAGGGCCTAAAGAATAGTGTGGGAGGAGCTCCCCAGAAGGGTGACTTTAAAAGGTTGGTCCCATGCGATTCTGAACTCAGTTCAGAATTCTTTGTCAATTCACACCCTCACATGGGTCTATCTGGTGGCACCAGGGCCGCACTCGCCTTGTCTTACCTGGTATCCTGTGGTAAACCAAAATTTTTAGTATTAACAAAAGTGTTGAGCTTTCAAGGCTTTGATCCGCCACATACTCTGATTTTTTCTTGTGTGGTTTGCAGTGCCCTATATTATCATAATTGAATTTGTCCGCATGTTTATATTTTATGAATAGAAAACAAGGAAATTTTAGGGCTAAAATTATTGCTTACCTATGTCATCTTTTCTCACTTTCAAATTTTCTTAGATCTGAGGTTGAATTGGTGATTGCATGGAGTCAAAGCACTTACCTCGAGGGAACCTCATATTAGATAAATTGTTTGGCATCAAAATGATCCACCAACTCTAAAGCAAGATGGTGGTCAAAAACCAGGACGTTTTTGATCATTACACTTCCTCTATTTGCAAAGAAGGATATCAATTCTTAGTAGTAAAAACCAAGTTACCATCTGAGGCTGTGGACGCTGGTGATGGGATACCACTATATTCCCCATCCTATAAATACCACCTGGCTCTCAAGTTATTGTGGAATCAGGAATTAAAATCCACATTGCGCCTGATCAAATTTAAGCTACACAGAAATTCTAACCCTTCTATCAAAGAAGCGTTAATCTGTCCTGGAATTTTAAACCTGTTTATGGGAAATCAATCTCCATTTATATAAAAACTTAATGAATTGAACCCTCTAAGTTCCCCAAAATGCAAAAATCGCCTATGACAAACTCTATCCTAAAAAAATACCACCAATATTAGTAAATGTGATTCTCTACGAGATTTAGGGTTTGATCCCCTACTCACAATAACTCTGGTCAAAAGTAAGATTGGGTACTCCTATACCCCAATGAACGCCAGAATGTGGAATTCCTCCTTATGAGTATAAAAATATCTCTTCCTCAGGTCCAGGTGACTATGGGAAAATGACGGTAGTAGTTCACAAGTCAAAGCTGAGTATCTTCCCTCCTTTACTTTTGAAGGCTAACAAAAATCTAAAGTTAAAGAAGATCAAGTCGCTCTAGAACAAAAAGAATTGTTGGATGCTGGGCTACTAGTGTCAACCAAAATTCCGTGGGCTTCTCCACTTTTATTAATTTTCAAAAAAGATGGTGGACATCAAGTTGTGATAGATTATTGTGTCTAAATTAAACTACCTGGAAAAATAGTTATCCTTTACCGCAAATAGTTGATTCATTATAATTAATGTCAGGATCTTATTATTTTTTTGGCAATGGACCTCACCAGTGGGTATTGGCAGATTAACTTATCCACAGAAGACTGTTATATATGTTCCCTCATTTTTAATGAAGGATTTACTAAGCCTACTCAATGCCGCAAGTGTTGTGCAACGCCCCTGCCACCTTCCAACAAACCATAGATGGACTATAGGCGATTTAAAACGCTCCTGTGTGTTAGTCTATCTCAACAATATAACCATTTTATATGAATGTTTACTAAGCACCTTGCTCAACTAAGGGAGGTTTTCCATCATCTATGCCAGGCTTCATAAAACCATCCAGATGTTCAATCTAAAACAAGATGGATTTTTTATGCTATAAGATAGTAAGGCCAGAATAACCCTAAGGGATGATAAAATCACAGCTATATCTAAGATGCCCCCTTAAATCCCTTCTTGATGTACAAATCTTTTAAGAGATGATAAGATATTATTGCCAGTTTATTCACAAATTTGAAAACATCTCTGAGTCATTGGTATACTTTTTGAAGAAAGAAATACCCTTCCAGTGAAAAAAGGAACAGCAACAGGCCTTCAACACATTGCGCGTAGCCCTCTCCCAATCTCCAGTACTTGTGCATCCTAACTTTGACAAACCCTTTCTACTTTTCACCAATGCTATCAATATAGCTATAGGATCTATCTTATCTCAGCACAACAAAAATTTAGTGGATCACCTCATTGCTAATTATAATAAAACTCTACCAAAAGCAGAACTTAGCTATAGAGTTATCAAGTGAGAATGTTTGGCAGTACCTTGGACATTAAGTATTTCTGACTTTTTTATATGGGAATCACTTTACCTTAATTACCAATCACGCTTCATTACAATGGCTTTAACAAATGAAAGATCTTGATGGTAGCTTAACCCAATGGGCGTTAAAGTACAATATTATGATTTTTTTATCAATCATCGTCCAGGTCTCATAAATCAAAATGTGGATTTTTTATTTGGGCTAGCCATTTTAACTTTAACTGAGCCTGAGTAAGATCGAATTAATGGTCTTTTAAACCAACTATTTTTATGGAAGCTTGAATTACTGACTATAACTTTTCTTTCTCGTTGCAATCACTTTTGCAACCTATTCAATTCAAGACTAAATCTAGTTTGATAATCTCACAGAGGAGATTAGTTTGCGCCCATGTCAGGGAGCAGTTGGGCAAGTAAGGTAAGAGGAGCAGGTGGAAGGCCCGCGGCCTCCAACGTTCAAAAACGCCCCCAGAGAAACGGGCAGAATAGACAAAAATTTTTAAAAAACTGGTGGTCACTATATCCCTGGAGATACTCGCATGGCAATCATGATGTAACCAGTACATCAATATGCCACACTCCCAGCCACTTTCGTCGGTGGAATTTAGAGTCTGCATGTTTCTGGACATCCAACAAATGGCCTTATAGGAAAAATTTTATGAAGATGTGCACACAATTTTTCCGACCGCGGTGTACGTTGCACCTCACTCCATGTCACGCAGCTGGCTGGACCTAGGTTTTTAAAGCAAAGAGGCAGCAGATGAGGCTGCGGTGGTGCGCGTAGTGGTTGATCTCCCTGAAGGGCAATGGGTCATCAAAACCAAATGCACCAGATGGACAAAATCAAACTAAATTTCCTCACGTTTGACTTTTTGCCTACTACAGTAAAACGTGACATTTTGGAACAACACCTGAAAGATGGTCTCACCATATATGGTGAAATTTAATCTTTTGAAATGCAACGCTTCACGCTGATGCCACACCTGTGCACTGGCAAAGCCATCACAGTCCTGACCTCAACCAAGGAGATTGTGAAGGACCTTACCCAGATCCTGCACTCCACTTTTATTGATATCGCAGGGCACACCACCCACCCATTCCAGGTGACCGTGGACAGCATGCCCCCCATTTGCACCCACTGTGACACGTTCAGCCTAAGGTGCACGCATGCCCCACCAAGTAGGGCGTCACATTCCAAGAGCACCCCTCAGTGGCCATGGCCAGCGGAGAGGCGCACTACAAACCAACCGCAAGCACCAAGGAGGCTTTCCTGTGGGGAGCACAAGGCTGCTACCTATTGGTAAAGCCTATCTCCCCGCAAGAATGGAGAAGGCTAAGCAGGCCTGCAGGGCCGCGGCCAAGGAAGCGGCCAAAGCCACCACCGCTATCCCACACTCACAACACCAGGAGGACATGGAAACCTTCATGGCGGAAGCAACTTGGGAATCCATCAACCAATCAGATTGGGAAGCCAATGCTGAGCAGGCCACTCAATCTAAGAATCTGATGGGGGATTCGATCTCACACAATTGTTGCACCCAAGCTCTGGTCAAAACCAACTTGGGACCCATCCCAACTGAAAAAAAATTTCAGCCCGCTCAATGGTGTGCTGAACTCATCCGCACCACAAAAAATTCATCCGACGTCAGGAAAACAAAAAGCGAAGGCTAAAGCCAATGCAACTCTTTCTGAAAAAATTAACAAAAACCCTGATAGCATTGCTGCTAACACCCGCGCTGCTGTGAAGGCCCATGGGGATCTAGAGGAGGCTGGTGGGCCCAGGTGCCCATCCCCTTGCACCTAAGGTGTGATGGGGGAAACCTTCACTTTAGGGACACTGAATATTGCCGGACTCAAGGGCTCCCCGTCCCAGGCTAGGAAACTGAGTTTTTTACAACACAATTTACTCGTGAAGATCCTGGCCATCCAGGAGTCCCACTGTCCATGAGGTTCCAAGGAAGCTTGGAAAACAATGCTCCTCATATTCCTATCCTTTTGGTGAAGCACTGTGGGGTGCTAATTCAGAAAAATTATTTTTACAAATTTTTATCTTCAGAAACATTCCTAAATGGCCAAGTTCTCGTTGTCACTTTCTCATGGGCCAATGTAGTGCACGCAATCTCAATATCTATGCCCCAAACAGTGCATGCGAGTGTCAGGAATTTTTCTTGTTGGTCAAATCCCTCCCACTACCCCCAGACTATTTACTAGTTGGCGACATGAACTGTTGGCTAAACACACCAATGGACCAGTGGCCTTCCTCACCCCACACCCTCAGGGTCATGTAGAACTGCGCGTTCTAAAGCCACCCTCGGGTTAATGGATGCGCTGCTGCAACATGCCCTGCTGCTCAAAAACATGAGGCATCCCCACATCCACAACAGCCAACTAAGGTCCATGACCTGCATCGACCTTATCCTAATGCCGGTGAAATTCCAACACCACATCTCCCACTTCAAAACAACAAAAATAGAATTCTCCACCATCGACTGGTCTCACTAACCTACCACCTACCTGTCACAGCTGCTAAGGCCCCACATTGGTTCAAAATCCGCCCCTCCAAGCTCGCGTCGCCAGGATTTTCCATATGGGTGGAGGCGGCAACTTTGGCAAAAAAGTTTGTTGCACCATTTTGTGTGGACCCCATTTCCACATGGGCAACTTTCAAAGATGACACCATCTGCCACTCTCGCCATCTCTTCTTCAGATGCTCATGAGCCACATTGGCAGTCATTTCGCATGCTCTGGCAGAGTTGGCACACCTGGAGTCCAACATCCCAGCTACAGGATACAGCTTTTCATGGGGCCAGAAGTGGGCGGAGGCAGCTGCCCACCTCAACGCACTCAAAAAGCAACAAAAACATTGGGTTTGTGTTCAGTACAGGGCCACATGCATCACAAAAGGTGACAAGTGCACCGCATATTTCTTTAAAAAAAATTTCGCACCACACCAGAGCATGGCCTGCACACAGGTGTGAAGATCAGATGATTCCATTGCAAATATGCCAGCCAAAGTGGCAATCGAAACACAAAAGTATTACTCTGAGTTGTACCAATCTGATCCAATTCAGCCAGCCAAAGTGGCAGAATTTCTCAACTGAGCCCACATCCACACCATTTTCCAGTAACCCAGAAATAATGAATTTGATTACTCTGACCAAATTATGGACAGCCATTTTAGTGCGCCAAACCAAAAAAGCCCAGGCCCAGATGGCATTCCATATGAGTTCTACAAAAAGTATTTCAAATATATATCCCCATTGCTGCTCGCCTCACTTAACCAAAGCCTGTTGGAAACGCGCCTCCTACCAGGAGGACATGAGGCCTTTACTGTCACACTCTTCAAGAAAGGGGATAGGCTAGACTTAGCCAACTGACGCCCCATTTTTCTAAAAAACACAGACACCAAATTTTTAACAAAAATTATGGGTAACCAATTAAGGACTTTAGCATCTGCCACCATCTCCCCAGAACAATTCAGTTTCATACCCAGAAGGTCGATTTGGGATAACGTGCACTCTGTGGCTAATGTATGTCAATCCACAGCCTCTGGGGCACTTGTATTCTTGGACCAACAAAAGGCCTATGATAGAGTAAACTGGGAATACCTTAGGGCCTGCCTCCATCAATTCCGCCTACCCCCTCGCTTCATCAACTGGGTGATGCTGCTCATGGAATCTGCAACAATGGCAGTACGTGGTCCTGGCTTCCTAACAGAAGTAGTTCGCCCTCAAAGGGGCTTGCGACAAGGGGACCCCCTCAGCCCACTCTTATACAACTTCAGCCTTAACCCACTACTGCGAAATGTGAATGCCCAACTCACCGGGTTCCATGTGCCAGGCCAAGCCCCAGTCAAGATAATGGCGTTCACAGATGATTGTGTAGTTGGGGTGTCTAATAATAAAAATGCACGCGCGCTTGAAGCTCTCATCCAGGAGTATTCCCAGGTAAGTAACGTGGCACTGAACGCTTCCAAAACTAAAATCATTCTCCTTGGTCAGTTTCAGAACTGCTGGACCCTAGCAATTAGTTCACAACCCGGCCCATCTGCTCGCCCACGTCCTCGCCCCTACTAACTCAACACACACCGCCCCACTTGTGCTCCCCTCTGCGCCACGTCCTACTATAGGACTGGTACGCCATCTGGGCGTGTGGATGGAGGCAGGCGGATACGCGTCAGCAGTAATGAAGTGCCGTATTCTGGACAGCGTGATGAAGTGAATCGCCTCTCTCAGAGCCCACCCTACTTCCCTTACTGGCAGGGTTGTTTTAGCAACTCTATGCTCCTCTCTAAAGTCTGGTTCGGAGCCCACGCCATCCCCTTCTCCCCAAGCTTCTTCAAATCCTTGTATGCCTTGCTGCAAGGATGGCTTTGGTCAGGCCGCCCTCCACTAGTGCAGCTAGAGGTCATGTTTGGCCCTCATCATCATGGTGGCATGGGCCTGCTTGACTTCAAAGCCCATGTTGCCAAGATCCTGAGCACCTGGTTTGCGGCCGTCACTACCCCTACACTCCCCTCCCAACACTGGTCCCACGCAGCCCGCTACAACTTCTCCCGCGCCTTGGGCCTCAACAATCCATCGAACCCCCACTCCCTGATGAAATACCTCACATCACACACATCGGCTACAGGTCCTCACGGGACTAAAACCCACTACAAACGAATCCTACTCTCCATGCGGAGCGCTGAGTGGAGAATTCATATTAGCGGAAATACAACCCAAAGAGGCCGCCCCTCTCCTCAGTTCACACAAGAGGTACAGGGGCTACCCATCCATGATGGCGTGATCCCCATTCGGCCCCATGTCCTATCCAGGGTGGACTACCTGGACATGATGGACATCCCTTACTCCATTGAGACCCAAAAAACTATCTGGAAATACGTGCACCATTCTCTGTTGCAGCCTCAAGTCCGCTCCCATGTGTGGCGCTGCCTGAGGCAGGTATATTTTACAGCTGAGCGCTCTAACACTTTACACTCATCCTGTGTCGTGTGTGGCCAGTACAGAATGCTGTTTTACCGCCTGGAGAAGTGCCCTACCTCTAAAGTGATATGGCGCGAAGTTCAACATCTGCTGGGCCAGGATCAAACGCATCCCTTCAGTCTGTCAAGAGATATGTTTGCTCTATCAATAGCCTCCTCTCTTCCACCCTCCCTCCGTGCTCTGGTGGTTGCAATCGCCATGTGGACCATCCACACGATTGTCTTAGATGCCATCGCAGGCTCCACCCCCACCCTCCCAGAAGCTGTCCACAGATTCTGGTCTCATTTGGTGGACCACTTTCAAGCGTGGATGTTTAAATACCTCCAACCGTGTCGCTGACAGCTGGTCTCCTCCTGGTTCCCAGTCTGGTTCATCAAATCAGACCCCTTCCTCCACACGTGTTCAATTGTGGCTACGGCCCCCCCACACGTTCCCTCCCCCTCCTCATAAGTGGCGTTCCCGCTGGCAACAAGAGATAGCATCGCTTCTCTGGGGTGCCTTCACTGGTACTAAGTTTTGTCTCTTCTGAGTCATATTTAGAAGTGTCCATCCCATGGTCAGCCTTCCCCGCAATAAATTAAAATTTAAATTTGAATTACTGACTAAAAAAAAGAATTAGCAAAAAAGTCTGCAAATATTCAGGGAAATTGGTAACCTGTACAAACTTGTGTCACAAAAATGGTAACCCTACATCTTACCTTTGGCTTACAAAGATGTTATAATAGAAGGACATCAGCATGTCAGTCATGGAGGAATATGAAAAACTAACCAATGGCTCAAGACACAATCTTATTGGGAAGGAATGCTCGTCTTAATCCAGGACGTGTTAGAGTACTTTTTGGTATGTATAAGTCAAGCCAGACCTAATCTATGACCTCAACATCCCATGGTTCCACCCTGTGTAACCTTCCATACTATAAGTAATGATGTTGTGGGACCACTCCCTCAAGCTTCTAATGGCCACCAAATCCTCCTTCTAGCTGTTGATTATCTAACCAAGTGCATTGAAGCCATATCCCTACCCTCCTCTTCAGAAAAACCTACAGCTAAATTCCTATATAATTAGATCATCACACAGAATGAATGCCTTAACATAATTTTCTCTGATAATGGCCAGAATTCTTGATCATCATTAAAGAGTGAAAAAATTTGCCTAATGTGGAACCAATAAAGTGTTTTCCACTCCCTACCATCCTGCAACCAATAGAAAGGTTAAGCTTGCAAATGTTACTTAACCTTAACCATACAGAAATTTGGCTATGATTGACCCTCTTCATTGGCCCATTATTTACCTAATTCAATTCTTGTCTATCAAATAGATATTATAGGATTATTAAGATGTCCCCCTTTTAAGCTCTGTATGAAAGAAATCCTCAACTGTGCTCTAAAGTGCAATACATGTTGTATCAAGCCTCTCCCAAAGCCCCTGAAGTTACTATGAGAAATATCGCTAATGAGATTATCTGACTTAAGTTTTGGCTTCTGAAACTTTATCTGCTACCCCTACCAGAGAAACTAATTGGTTTATTAATAAGCATGATCCTCTACACACCTTCCAAGCCTGGTATTTTAGTCTTTTTTCACCATCATTGATCAGGTGGATGTGATAAAAAGTTATGTGCCAATTGATTAGGACCATACAAAGTCATTTGTAAACGAGGAAGTGAACACTCTATTGTGGAATTTTTCAAGGAGTCCTGATCAATAGAGTACACAGTTTATTTCTTTGCCCTTTCACCCCCTAAGCCAAATATAGAAGGGGGCATTGTCAGGATTCTAGCATGAATTCAGGATCTAAATACATCTGATAATGGGATCCAAACCCAATATGATGTTAAAGTTGAGATTAATGATTGTGATAATCCCTAACTAATTTCAAGGCCTCCAATATCATGGTTCAACCCCAACTTATGCAAACAAACTTTATTGATAAGGACCTCCTGATATTGGGTTTGAACCCACTTTATGCGGCAATTGAATCCTGTTTGACAGAAGTAAAAGAATGTCACAGAATCCCAAATTTCTATATATCTTGGCTTAAAAGCGTTTAGGTATTTTTCCCTGAGAATAACTCCCTGAAAACTACTATATATTTCATTTTGATAGTAAATAAAACTTACAATTTTTCAACGCATAGTTTAAGCTTTTTCACTAGTGGCTAGTGATGATTTTCTAAGATACACCACTCTAGAGTTTTTTCCCTTGGTTGAAGACTTTAATTTTTAAAGCAAACCTTGCACATATCCTTCCCCCAGAACTTTGATTTTCAGGCCTCTTCATTTTGGACAGGTGGATAAACCCCCCATCCTGAATCCTTAAAGTGAAATAAAACGGTATGCTTTCTGCTGAATCTACTGAGTTAGGTACTTTTTTCTTTCTTACAAAGGTAGAATATTGCAAAGGTGAAGTGGAAAGAGTGTACTCAACCAGACAAGAGTAATCCTTCTTTCTGGAGTCTTTATTGTCCATTACAAAGATCATCTTAGTTGAGGAGTGATAAGTATCATTCTTTTATATTAGAGGTTTCTTTGTATTTGATCGAAAATTGCTCCCCAACGAGTATATCATACTGGTTTTGTCCAGGGCAAATGCGGGAGCTGAGAAATATAACTTGCCAACTCATATTGGCATAGACAAGTATTCACCTATTGTCTTGGTGTTGTTCAGATCACGGTGCTATGATCTTGAGTTTATTTGAAGTCAGAGGTGAACTTGATCTTCTTGATGAGTCAGGATGAAACAACATTAATAGAAGATCCTGTGACCAGGATAGCATTAACTTGGACCTTTTAAATTACCACTTTCACTTTGGTAAATGCTCATCCAAACTTTGGTGGGAGGTCTAACACCTCTTTAAAGCGGAATGTTGCATTTAGTTTCCAGGCAGTATTGGGATACTTTTACGTGATCTCCAGTAGACCGTGAATGATCAAATTGGGTCAGATCAACAGGGCAAGGTATAGATCAGCATTACTAACTGTATCAATTATTCTGGGACACCTAAAAACCTGACTGAGGTAAATGCCTTTAGACATGACCGTTGTCAATATTTTTAGCATTTAAGCAGTCCATAATGACGATCTCAGTGAGTAAACCTAAATATAATAAAACTGTGTTCACATGAACCCCTTCAGTGTTGTCACTGGATTTATTCTTAATGCATGCAAGGTGAGCGATCAGAAGTTTCATTTTCAGGTATTTTAGGTCAGTTGGCTTTATAGGTACCTGACTCTAAACTGATTGCACTTTTCCCTGATTGGCAAGGACAGGGTTCTTCTTTATATACATATCTTTAGTGTGGTTGTTCTGATTTGAAGTAATTAAATCTTGGGTCTTACTCCTTCTTAGGCTTTGATTCTTCCATGGTATACACTTGGGGGTTTTTTGGAGGACATTTGGGAGGTCTCTATCTTGTGTAAATCAGCCACATTGAGCAGGTATTATTTGATGTCTAAGACGGAATTGAGGTGAACTAGTTAGGGTAAGCTAGGTTTTCTGTGTGGCACAAATGGGGAAAGCCTGTGGAAACATAGGTAAGTAGCTAACACCAGAACCCAAAGAGGCACGCTGGTCGGGTCCTGTAGTGTCCTTAAAGAAGTTTAGTATGATAGTGATAACTGTGCCGACCTGTTCTTGTGGGTGTCTACCACTCTCTGAGGGAAGATTATGGGCAGGAAGGAGGGGTACAAGTTGGTCAAGGTGCCTGTCAAATGGCCTCCCCACAATCTGGGGTTGTGTGGGTCCGGACTCAGGACAAGGGAGGGGCAATCCTGGTTGGCTGCGCTTCAGTGCACCTGCCTACAATAAGTGCCAAAGTTTTCTGAGTTGTCCTGAAGCTTGGCTAGCTGCCAGTAATGTTGGCATGAGCCGGCTGGTGGCAAAAGTGATCATGCAAGAAAGTTGCATTTGATCCAAAAGTATTCCATGGCTATCTGGACAAAAAGGGGCCAGAGAGAATAAATCCGCTAAAAAAATAGGTGACAAAGGGGAGGGCTTCGGCTTCTCCTCCCTAGGGGGCCTTAAACCTGGGGTCATTGGGTCTTGTCCCCAAAAGGGGGATGAGAGGCATATCGCCAGTTCTGGCTGGTGCAGACGATCTGCCAGTACTTAAACAGGGCGGGCATATATCAGTTTAGGGGGTAGCATGTGCCACCAATCACGGTTGGATCCAAATTTTTAAGTGGTACTTAGATTCACGCAGCCCTAGCGTGGTGGGGGCAGTACCCCAGGCCTTCATCCCGCAATAGTTGCCTTCACTAGGAGCCCCTTGGGGCTTTTAAAAGTCAAAGACGGAATTGAGGATTTGTTTGACAGACATGATGTGCATGACTAGGTCAGGGTTATTATGCAAACTAGCAACAATAACGGCTACAGCATCATCCAATGTAAGCATCTTCAAGGGCATCAGCGTTTGGGCCTCTATATGAAAAGTGATCAGCGACTTTGTCAATGGTTTTATTTTGTCAATATGCAATTCTCACACTGGCCTGTTTCTTCAACTCAGGCTTTGCTCGGACCTGAACCCCTTGATGAGCGCTTCCTTCAATTTTCACTAGGTATACAAGTCATTCATATGAGGTACCCATAATATCTTGAGCCATATGGCTTAAACAAGATAAAATATGCTTAACCTTTTGATAATCAGTCATACCTTACATCAAGGCTTCATTGATATAGAGGAAAGATATGATACTCCCTTCGCCAAGTGTAACTTGTCCTTAAACGTAGGCTTAAAGGTATTGGCCTCAAATCCTGTAACAATCTGTATTCTTGTAACTTCAGATTTGGTAATTTCAATTTGTGCATCAACATGGTCAAATTGCCACTTATGTCAATGCAATTGATCCTGTAGAGGATTGAGATGTTGCTTCATCTCCTCCAGTATAAGTCTTGACATGACATCCAGTACATTATTTTTTAGAACAACTTTATTAATCTCCAAGTACTACATGCAAATGTCTAAATTGTAAATTTGTTGATGTGTGGATGAGTGGTATATTTGTAAAAGCTTGTTTTTATCCTCTAATACTCTAATGCGCCAATTTGAGTCCACCTTCATCTCTTTGCATTCAATGCTCTGAGGAGGCTTGTCAGCCTTAGCTTTCACCTCTTCAGTAAGAGTGTCCCAGCATTTCTCAGCTTTGTTGAGGTGACAGTAGATTTGGTTAAATTATAATTGACTATGTGATTTGCCTCTCATGTCACTCTATGATCTGTTAAGTCTCTCAGTAATGGAAAGAGTAGATTCTTGTGCCACACAGGATGCCAGATTCTGTTCAACATGGGGTATTTGAGAAATAATATTCTAAGCTACTGATAAGATTTCAGAGTCCCAATAAGTCTTCAACTCATTAATTTGTTGTAAGGCTTGCTCAAGATAGGCTTTGAGAAGCTTGATCTGTCCTTCCTCCTGATACTGGCTAGTAGAATCTTGAGCTTCCATTTCGCTATGGGCTTCACTATATTTTCTTTAAAAGATCTTCAGCAAAGGCATTTAGTAACCTTTTGGTACTTGTGTTTGACTCTGAGATGTCCTTTTTAAAGATCATCAAAGCTTTCCAAGTAATTGTTAACACCAGAATCAATGATTCTTATTTGATTATAGAGCTGATTAATGTAGGAATGGTTTGCTTTGATCAAACAGTGGAAGTCCCCTATATTTTGTTATGCTAAATTATATACAAGTTTGTAGGTCATCCATAAGGCCCCTTAAGTATTAATATAATGGTGTAGTTCCTCATTATGGACTCTTAATAAATGCAAAATATGATAGAGCGCAGGGTATATGAATTTCAAATATTGTGAGATGTATTTGCACTTGATCTATAAATCTCTAAGAGAGCACTGTATTCCTATAGCTTCATTAGAGTCCTGTCCAAGGCAGATTCCCTTTCCCGGCTGTCTCTTTCTCTTGGATTAATGACTACATGAAATAAGACTTGAAACCTTCATTAGAAATCCATGTTAGATGACAGTATTTTTGAATCTCAATAAGGTGTTCTTGAACTTCTTCAAATGTGACAATGGTGGACTTCCCACTTGTCCATCTTCTTCCCCATTTCTGTTGTACACTCAATAGGTGACACTATCAATTAGGTTATCCGCTATGAAATATTCAATTAAGTATGGGTGTCATTAAGTGTTGACTGAGCCCCTATAGTAAGCACTATCCTGTTGGGCTTATATTTTTAAGCTTGATGGTCCTATGCCTAACAAGCCCAACAGTCAATATCTGAAGCCATCTAAGTTACACAAAATTAAATTATTTAAAAGGGTGCCAAATTAACACTAATTTCCTGTCAGCTAGAGTATCTATCCTATGTTAAGTATGGTGAAATAGACTTATTATAGTCAAGCACCAAAATAAGATGTAAAATTTACAACGTGATTTACTGTAGTGCAAAATAGGGGGCTTTATATTTCACATATAGCAATATAAACCTCAAAAGGAAAAGGCTGATATAATTAATAGGGAGGAAAATCTAGATGGGAAACTCTTGGTCAGGCAATGCTTTCTGGATAGGTTAATCCCTATACTAAAATATTTTTATAGGGGTTAAATGTATGTTGCATGTGCCAATTCTGATGAGACTTGGTATTACTTAGATTAATCATTGGGCAGATTCTTAAATGTCACCTTCTTTTTTTAGTACTAGATGGTCTCTTAATTGTCACCTTATTGCAGTTTTATTTTAAATTATTTTCTTGAGCCACCTTGAGTCTATACACTTGAGCTTCTGATGATTTCTCATTTCGAAAGGCAGCGTTTCAACTCAGAGTAATTTAGGCATAGGTTGATCTGATGGACTTTTACTAGTTTCAAAATTTATGATATGCCTGGACAATAAGTCCAAAAGAGATACAGCGGAATGGGTGATAATCCACTGACTAGGATGATTATGAGTAGTTGAGCGCCTTGAGATGAGGCGATATTGGGTTATAATGGGTTTTTATTGGATCGCCTCCAAATAAAAATAGGCAATGTCAAAATTTGAAAAATATTATCTAGATTGCCTCAAACTAATGTTATAGAGAATTTAAAAAGACCATCTCAAAACCAATGAGAATACTGCAGAACCAAATAGTCTAAGCTAAGGGAACGGTATTGTCCAAAGTTGTTAATATATAAGTGAGATGGGCAATTGAAAGAGGAGTTGTTAGTAGTATTGAGAGAGAAGAACAGTGAATAAACGCTGTATTTATTAAATAAATAAAAGTTTCATTGGACAATTGTTTCATATTTTATTTATTTTCAAGTGTGCTCAGAGGATGATAATTTTCACATTGTCCATCCGTTGTTTGGTGGGTTTGACCTGTGCAACCCTTATGACGCATCCCAACGGTATTACCAAAAATCTTAGCAGTGATGCTCACTACAAGGGGTCCATAGATCGACCACTACAAATTAAAAATCTCCAGTCTCCGGCCATGTCACATCAGGCCTGCTTTACCAGGGAATCTTCACAAAACACTGCATTAGCTGAATATGAGAACTCAAACTTTCTTTAGACGTGGTGCTCAAAAACAGGATGATCTTCTTCAGGAGCGGAATAACGTTATGCACCAGCTTGACAGCACGTTTAGTCAAAAGCAAATTCTGGGAGAACAAAAAAAGCAGCTTGCTAATTTCTTGGATGACACTACCAATTGGCTGCATTGCGCAGAGTGGAATTTGAATGGTTTCTCTCAGCTCCCTCATTGGGAAGAGAAATAACGAATAGGGGCTGCATGAGGAGAATTATACAATAAGGAATATGACGCTGGCATGAGCTTCTATACCCAGGAGGGCAGATCTGGATATGTTTATAAATTGTAGAGCCATTTCCCCAAGCGATGGCAGTACTGCCCACTGCAAAGGCCCATGCTACCTCCAAAGCAGCGGACATCCCAACCTCTTCTGGACCAGCTCCTCATCAAGAGACCACTTATGGATCTTAAGTCATTCCTCAGTACACCCCAAAAGGTTATGGTTATGAGCGGGAGGAGGAGGTCTGTATTGAGAAGCTTCCTCTGTTTGGTTGTAACGGGAATATCCACAGCTTCTTTAAACGTTTTGAGTTTGCTATGGAAGGCACCTCAGATTGGTGTAAAGCTAAACTGTTAATATCTGCCTTGGATGTTAGGAGTGCCAACCAAGTCACCTGCTACCTTCCAAGAAGCTCTGTTATCTACTGAGAAGTGAAGGATACTGTGCTGTAGCTGTTTGGGGGTACCTCAAAAATGTCACAGCAAAAAGCAGAATTCTTGTCTATTGAGTTCCAATGTAACGAGACTCTCCCTGCGTTTTCTGACTGTTTTATGGATGAAGCCCATGTGCTAATCAGGGCAGGCGTTCTAGAAGAAGCCAATGTGTGCATCGCAATGACCTCCACAGTGAAGCCATACCATGAGCTTTACAATGTTATGTCCCTGATTTTGGATGATGAAATCCCCCTGCTTAAAAGTGTTCAGTTCCTTCACCATCTGTCCACTACCTTTTCTCCCGCCCAATACAGAGTAGAAAAATAATGCCACAATTGCTGGACCCTCTTATGTGGGGGAATATTCTTGTCCTGCTTATTCCCCCTAGTAGCCCCCAGCTGTATTATAATCCTGCACCTTGTCCTTGGTCAAATTGCCCCCAGTAGTTGTATTTTACTCTAGACTGTTTACAAGAATCATCAGCAACACAACTACTGGCCCAGACCCAGTAGCGCCAAGCATCAGTAATCATCCTTGAAAACTGGCCTTGGTTACGCTGATTGTCAACAACCAAACTATTAATCTGGCCCCTCTTTTTGAGAACCAAGGACGCGGCCCTTATACAGTTTATTGTTTTGTATGTGGTCACCCTGGCCACCTTAAACAGAGATGTTCTAACCTGTCGTGAATTCAGCTAATAGTAACTAGACTGGACTCCCAGTTGGGGTGTACGAGAACCCAGTGGAGGGCCCATAATGCCATAGGCATAGCAGTCTAAGCGACTAGTAAGAGTGATGTTCTATTGGAGACGTGAGGAAAGTAAAAGTTCAGTAACGTACTGAAGGCCCCCAAGGCAAACCAGATGGTTGCAATGGGGGCAATCGCGAGTCTTGTGGGGCAACCCCCAAGGGTTGGAGAGGCAGGGAGGATGACGACTCCTCCAGGGTTCGCAGTTGCTGGTCTTCAGATTTGAGTATGGGGGCTTGCGCACCAGCGAGGGATGGCATAGTGGCTGCCACATGGTTAGAAGTGAGAGCGGAGGTAGAGTGTGACCCGCAAGATGAGTTGGGACTGAGTTTCCCCTGGATGGGGCGCTCCAGGTCCCACAGGTAGGCCAAGCCATTGGCAGCTGAGGCAGTTATGGATACCAAGCCCATGAGTGGCGTGACAGGGGCGCTCAGGTGCTTCTTTAACTAGGGAGCAATTTTGGAGATCTTTTCAACTGAACAGATGGGAGGGTTACCATTAAACAAATGTGTGATAATGACCACAACAGTGGGTTTGTCATATGGGGTGAGGCAGATTATTGCATTTACAATCTTCCGCTGCATAGTGGAGTCAAGCAACTGGTTAATCCAGTCAGTGAACATCAGTAGGAGAACTAGGTGGTGGCGCACTTCGTTGGATTGATCAGTAGAGTTTTTAGAAAAATAATAAGGCAGATGGAGGCCACGGTAAGCTAAGCGGGGAATTCAAATTTTATTAAGCATAATGCGTGAAGATAAGAGAATGAAAACAACTGTCCCGGGAAGAGCAGTTGCCTTAAGAACTGGGTAAAATGAATGGGTAAGGTATCATGGGATTGGCCATTCAGGGTTTGGTGATGAGATTTGGTTGGCAAGCTCAGAGGGGGGTAGGATGATTTTTTGGATTTTGGCAAAAGTCAAGAAAATTTTTGAAAATTTTTCTCCATTCCTGAGACCAAACCAAGTAGATACTACAGATCCAGGTCCTGGTCATCGGAGTTGGCCTGTTTTCATGGTTTGGGTGTTCCAAATTTGTCCCAGGAGGCAGGGTCCCTTGGATTTGACTGTTTGAAACTCAGACCAAACCCTCAATTAGACTAATTGTGTGTCCTGAACTTCCTAAATCCATTTTGGAGCATTGGGACAAATGGTCTGAGTCATTTGGCACCTGGTTCGAGATCTGAGCCATACCCTGATCTGATTTCTGGTGCCAGCCAGTCTGGACCAGCTCCCCCAGGCCAGAATTTTCAGGCTGGGCTCCGATGTTGGGAAATGCTGTTTCCCCAAAATTCTGACATAGTTTACCTGAGGAGTGGGTGGTCCCAGTGGCCTGTCCATGCCCCCTGGTGTGCGCAATCTCCCTGAAGACTCATTCTATCAAACTTACCAAGGTTGAGGATGGGGGAGAGGTGAGAATGGGTTATCCTTGGGGGAGGGGCAGTCACCCAG
>JAKSZP010018819.1:0-78881 GCA_022478985.1 Massospora cicadina | reverse complement strand
AGCTGCTGCCAAATCTGTGGCTGTGCTCGCAAGAGGAATTCAACCTCCCATTATCCCCAATAATCTTACCACACAAAGTAAGATCAACATGTTAATTTTACACAAAAAACGTCAATGAAGCCATCCAGAACGTGGTAACAGTAGCACAGAATCCGAAAGCAAAAATAACCTGAACCAACATTGCCACGTTTGTTAAATTCCCAGACGCCCGCCTCAAAGCTGAAGATGCTTTGACCAAATACATCGTTGCCATTTTGATAGTTGGCAACTATTCCGAAGTTCCAGTCATCAAGAATATTGAACCCCATACCGCCAATGCCCTCACACCCTTACTATCTGCCTTGACACGCACCCTAAACTGGGATGAGATGGATGCAGCCAAAGACAAGCCCCCCAATCCCCCTCCCTATCCACCATGGAGGGATAGTAGTATCCGCTGCCCACTTGGTTGGATATTTTGATAGGTATGATTCAATTGATCCATCTATTTTGGGCGCTTTATTTGAATAGTTTTCTAATATTTAGTTTTAGTTTGGTAATGTCCATCCCCTGGTCAGCTTACCTCAGTTAAATAAAAAAACTGAACATTATTATCTCAAAAAAATTGGAAAAATGCAAAGGCGTTATCCTTGTGGAACGTGGGTAATCTTGGTGTGCTCCAGAACTTCATCTATATTCTCCACTAGCAGGTGGATCCTGCCCAACATTTCTATTGATCATAAGAGCTTTAGGGGGTCATCTCATGAAACTTCTCCAAATGCCTCAATCATATATCTGGGTGGTTTTTCTTCCCAACTGGAGTTTCAGATGTTTTTTGTCAGCTTTTTCAACCTCAATTCGTTCACAATCACATTTATGGTTCTCCAGTTCTTCTATATGCTTCAATTGTCATTCTACCCTTCAGTAAGCCAGCGTATAAATTATCAGTCTTTTTATCACTTGGTCTTCTGAACAAAAATTCTTTGATTAGTTCACTCTTAGTAATTCAAAGAGTTAATTTTTTACAGATGTCATTGTTGATTTTTCCCAGTTTTTTGACCTCTACCTCAGACTTAATCACTAGTTTTTCAAATGCAGTTAAATCATCCTATGACACCGAGTTGAGTGTGTTTTTGCTGAAGGTCTCTAGTTCCATCCAAAGTTTGTGTAGTTCATTATTAAAAAATATTTGATATGATCTTCTTATTAAATTCGGCCAATTCCACTACCCCCTGTATTGAGCACCAACTGTTAAAACTTGGAAGCTGGTAGTGACTCAATTGAGTACCAATTGTTAAATCTTCAGAATTTGTTTTCTATTTCTTGATAATGGCTCACTTCAACAACCTTGATCAACTGCCAGGTTGTTTGTATGTGTGTTGTTTGACTTGTTGATAATAGATTATAATGGGTAGTAGTAGTATGAAGACTACTACTTTAGTTGAGCTTTAATTAGCCAAGATAGTTATTAGGTCCGACGCCAACCTAGTACTTGTCCTAATCTTGAATAAGTCTGAAATTTTAGAGACTTTTTCCCTATTTCGTCTGGTAGAACTTAACCTAGGAGAAGTTCAGATTTTCTTCTTTCTTCTCATCATACAGAGTCCGCAGAGATCAACAAAAATATGGGCAAAGGATCTATTGTCCTTCCAACTCTAATCACAAGAAGAACAGTTTAGATCATAAATGCTTTATTAGTAATTGTTTTTATTAAAAATAAATGTATCTTCTTTGAGCGTTCTTGCTCATTACAATCACTAATTGCAATTTATTTAAATCAAGGCTGGTAAGTTTGATAATCAACTTAAGGAGATGAGTATGCACCTGAAATTGGGTAAATGTGGGCTAGCATAGTAAAGGGAACAGGATCATTATTCACACCATCCAAAGTTTGTAAAGCCCCAGTGACAATGGTTAACTAGATAAAAATAAGAAAACTGAGGTGAGTATTTCCCTGGAGATTTTAGCCTGGCAAGCAAAATACAACCCATTCATTAAAACTCCACATTCTCAGCCCTTGTCATGTGTGGACCATGGGATTCAAGTTTTCCTGGATATTAACTTAAAAGGCGCTATTAGAAAAGTTCAGTGGACATGTACACAAACACTTCCCATCTGCAGTATATGTTGTACCTCACTCCATGACCTTCAGTTGGTTGGATATTGGGTTTGATACTAAGCAAGCAGCGGATGAAGCTGCACAGGCGTTTGTGGTAGTAGATCTCCCAGATGGTAAACAGGTAGTTGAATTGAAGTGCACTTGATGGACCAAATCAAACCAAATTTTAGTTACATTAATTCATTACCACAACAATAAAGCGCACAGTGCTGGAGCTCACCTCATGGTTGGGCTTAAAAGCTATGGGGAAATTCATTCATTCAAAAAGCAATGCTTCTTGCTTATGCTGGACCTGTGCATGGGCTAGCATATTGCAGTGATCACCCCCTCAGTGATTATCAAGGAAGACTTTACCAAATCCCCCACATTGCAATTGTGACTATTGATCGGCAGAAATCCCTCCATTCCACGTCACAGTGGATAGCGCCCCATATCTGCACCCTTTGTTGCACTTTTGGCCACAAGTAACACACATGCCCTCCAAGAGAGGGCATCACTAAAAACTCTTTCCCAACGCATTGGTAAGCGCAGACTCTCATTATGAACCTGCCATTGACACCAATACCGCCTTCCTGTTGGGCGCACAGGGGTATTACATTCAGGTAAAACTTGTGTCCTCTCAGCAACGCAAGAAGGCTAAACATGCCTGTAGAGCAGCGGCCAAGGCAGTGGCTACAGCTGGGTCCATGATCACACCTGTCCAGACCCACAATGACATTGAGTCATTTGCAGTTAAGTGGCTTGTGAATGGCTCACAATCAGATTGAGCCTACCAACTTGCAGACCAGATGCTTAAGTCAGATTTACCAAAGTAAAATTACCAAGCACCAAAGAATGATTCTACCAACCAATTCTCCAAAGAGTTTTTGTCAACAACCAATGATGCACTGCAGGAGCACACTGGTTAAAGATTGTGCTTAAAAATTAAAAAAAAATATAAAAATTGATACTAAACCTGGAGTGAAGAAAACCATCAAAGTCTCATACATGGGGGTGAAGACCTGATTGCAAAGAGATGCTGTTTATCAAGTTGAGCGGGAAGGGAAAGAGGGCCCTTCCCATTGCACTTAAGGTGTGATGGGTAAAGCCTTAATAATAGGGACGTTGAACATTGCTGGACTCAAGGCCTCGCCATCCTGGGCTAGAAAACTGAGTTTTTGAAAACAATTTACCTGTGGACATCCTGACCTCTCATGAATACCACTGTCTGCATGGTGCCGAAGAAACTTGGGCAACCATGATCCTCCCCTCCCTTTCATTTTGGTCACCGCACTGTGGGGCGCTTATATGTGCAACTCATAGTTTTAAATTTATTTCTAAATATTCATACCTCAATGGACATGTGTTTGTAGTGTCCTTTTCATGGGATGATGAATTGCATGCTATTGTTAATATTAACGATCTGACCTGTGTGCAGGCTCCCCAGGAATTCATCTTGGCCATAACTTCTTTCCCACTTCCTCATGATCTGTTTGTGGTGGGTGACCTGAACTGCTGCGCTAACTCAGTCACTGACCACTGTCCTTTAACGCCTATCCCCCTGCAGGGCATGTCAAACTACGCGTTCTAAAAACCACTTTGGGGATTCTCTGATTCCATCCCCAAGTATGCACTGCTGCTACCCAACATCTCTCACCCCCATGTGCAAAACAGTCAGCTGAGGTATATGTCCTGCATTGACCTAATTCTTGCCACGTTGAACTTTTGCCCCCAGTTTGTGCACTTGTCAATGACAAAATTGATTTCTACGACCAAAGGGTGGTTTTTATATCTTTAACTTTATAAAGACCAGCGGCACAGGCGTTAAAGTGGTGCAAACTTAATCTGGCCGAGATCATGTCACCCAGGTTTTCCTCATGGGTAAACACCAAAAATGTTAGCACCGGAATTCACCACACCACTTTCTACTGATCCCCTCGCTACCTGGTCAAACTTCAAAGTGAATACCATCCTTTAGGCAAGCCAACTCTCATTGTGTTGCCCTCTGGCTGCTTCAGCGGTCATTAAGCCCACAATAGTGGAAGTGGACCACCTGGAGTCAAATGTCCCTGCTGCAGGATACAGCCCAGCTTGGGGTCATAAGTGGGCAGAATTGTCTGCTTGTCTTAATGCTTTTGTAAGACAACACAAACATTGCATTTGTGTTCAGTATAAGGCAAAAAATATATTGGCAGGTGACATGTGCTCTGCCTACTTTTTTAATAAATTCTTTGCATCATGACAGAGCATGGCCTGCACGCAGGTAAAATGGCCAGACAACTCTGTCACAGAACCAGAAGTGCCATGCTGTCAAATTTTTAAACATTTACTACAAGTTTTATAAGCTTAACTACTAAAACCAGCCAAAAGAAATGAGTTTCTTGATGGCGCACATATCCACACCATTTCCTGTTACCTGAAGCTGATGAATTTTTTTACTTGGGACAAACTCTGGTATGCAGTTTGCAGTGAACCGCACAGGAAGTTCACAGGCCCAGAGGGAATTCCATATGAGTTCTACAAAAGATATTCTAATTATTGATCCTCACTGATGCTTGCTTCATTGAACAAATGTCTCTTAGAAACGTGCCTCCTTCCAGGGGGCCAGGAAGCACACATGATAACGCTTTATAAGAAAGGAGATAAGCTGGATTTGGCTAACTGGCGCCCCATAATACTTATCAATACTGATACTAAATCATTTACTAAAATCTTGGTCAATCGCCTAGGGTAGTTGCTTCTGAAGTATTCTCCTCTGAGAAATTCAGTTTCATCCATAAGTGGTCAAATTGGACAACATTCACTGTAGCCAATGTCTGCCAATCCCTAGGCTACTGTGGCACCTGTGTTTTTAGACCAGCAAAAAACCTATGATAGGGTCAACTAGATTACCTCAAAACATGCCTCCACAAGTTCCACCTCCCTTACTGGTTCATTAATTGGGTGATGCTTCTCATGGAGTCTGCCACAATGGCTTTGCGTGGCCCTGGTTTCCTTTATATATGGTTCACCTAAAAGGAGTCTCTGCCAAGGGGACTCTTTAAGCCCACTCTTGTAAAACTTCATCCTCGACCCAATTTTAAGCGATTAAACACCGCCTTGCTGGTGTCCATGTGCAAGCCCAAGCACAAGTTGATATGTTGGCGTTTGCTTATGATTCTGTAGTTGGGGTGTCCAACAACCAAGATGTGTGCGCGCTGGAGGATACTATCCAGGATTACTCTAGAGTCAATAACGCAGCAATTAACGCCTCCAAAACCAGAAATTACTCTCCTCAGAAGATACCAGGCCCGCTGGTCACCAGCGCCCCATTACCTACCTGCTTCAGCAGCTAGCTCACAGGTTCGCTTGCCCCAACCATCCCATACCACCCCGCTTGTGCTCCCTTTCATGCTAAGACCCACTCTTGTCCAGTTCGCCATTTAGGAGTGTGTCTTGAGGCAGGCAGGTATGGTTCAACAGTAATGGAGCACCACATCCTTGACAATGTTGCAAAGCACATCGCTTCCCAAAGAGACCACCAGACTACCCTCCCAGGCCTGGTTGTGCTTGCCAACTCTATGCTCCTGTTCAAAGTATGGTTTGTAACCACGCCATTGCCTTTACCCCTCTTTCCTCAACTCTTTGTACTCCCTACTATTATGGTGTCTTTGGCTAGGACTCCCTCTCCACTGTGTGACTGGATGTCATGTTTAGCCCTCGCCATAGTGGTGGTATGGGCCTGTTCTACTTCAAAATATGCCGTCAAAATACTTGGCACCTGGTTCGCTATAGTCACCAACCCACACTCCAAGCCCAACGCTTGTCACACTCAGCCCGCTCCAACTTTTTCTGCGCCTTTGGCCTCCACTTTCCTACCCACCCCCATTCACTGTTAAACTATCTTGCCTCTCATCCCTCTGCTGCAGGCTCCTGGGACGCCTGCCCACTTCAAAAGCATTCTCCTCTCCATGCGGAATGCTGAGTGGAGAATCAGGATCAATGGACACACCGCCCAGAGGGGTCTCCCTGCTCCCATTAAAAACAATTAGACCGCGGCTATGCTTTTAACCAACCAGGTACCCCAACGTCCCCACCTCATTGCCCGTGTGGACATTCTTGACAATCTTGACATCCCATACTCTTTGGAGACCCAGAAGGACATTTGGTGGTACACTCGCCATCCTAATTTACAGCCCAGATTTGCACCCTTGTGTTGAGATGCCTGAGAAATGTATACCGCCCAGCTGAGCGGTCCAATGCCTCTCAATCTTCAAGCATTGTATGCGGTCAATAAGTGTCATTAGTCCATCACTTGGAAGATTGCCCTCCAAAACAGGTGATTTGGCGGGATGTTATGCGCCTCTTTTGCCAGGAGAGTGAGCAGGCTTTTAGCCTTTCCAAAAACATCTTCACCTTTTCCTTGACCTACCCTATCCACCCTTCACTCTGCGCCTTAATTGTTGCAATAGCTCTATGGACAATTCACATCATTGTCCTTGATGCAATATCTGGCCCTACCCCAACTCTTCGTTAAACTGTGCATCACCATTTATACCTCACAGATCACGTTCAAGCCTGGCTGTTTGGCCACCTGCCATCCTGCCAATGGTGGTGTCATCCTGATTCCACGTCTGGTCCTTCTCATAAGACCCATTCCAAATTTGTGTTCAGTTCTGGCCCAAAATAACCTGTCCCTCCTTTCTTCCTTCTACTGGAAGTCCCGCTGGCAACAGGAGGTAGCTTCGACTCCCTGGGGGTGCATCTATTTTTCTTTGTGTTTTGTAGTTGGTGTTTATCGGAAGTGTCCATCCCATAGTCTGCCTTAAACAAATAAAAATAAATGTGTCTTCTTTATTAAGAAAACTAAAAAGGGAATTTATGGCAAATTTGGCATTAAAATCTTCAGTTGGCGCCCCAATTTGGAACGGCAGCCGTTGCTCATGTTTTAACCCTCCAGGATCGAGAAAAATGATATATTTTCCTCATCAAAGTCTATTGAGTTCTCTCACCTACTCAAATGAGACCTCTTATGAGTTGAAACGAAGAACGTGTCACATAGTCTTCACTTAACTCCCATCTTATTTCCCTTATTTGATAACACCCTTATTAGTTAATGGGTCTCTTAACCATAGACAGCATATTTCAATCCATAAAAGGTTAACTCAAAGGTTGCTGTGCCATAGGAGGCATTATTTGCCAGCAACTCGTAACCACTTAGTCAGTTAAAACCTAAACCTGATAAACTCCTACATGTCAATTAAGTTATCAATGATAAAATAAACCCCCTAAACACAGCAATTGACGCAGATCATCTCCAAACAAACCTCTTTACAATTTGATGGTTTATAATCCTGAGGATAAATATATATTTACTGAGAATATTTCTTTGAACAATAGTTAGCATATATACAATTGATAGCTTCAACATCCACAAGCAGGATTAATCCCTTAGTGGGCAAGCAGGTGAATCATATTTGATGAGGCGAAAACTATGGGCAAAAATCCAAACAGGGGCTGTAACCGCTGCTAAGTTCATAATGGAGTGTTTCATTTAATGGCATGGTTGTCCGCAGTTCATACTCACAAACAATGGAAACAACATTGCCTCGCATTTCCTTCTTAAGCTGAATGAGTTGATGGAAATTCGCGGAGTGCTAACTACTCCTTATCATCTAGAATCTAACAATACCGTTGAATGGGTCAATGGAACAATAGTTAATTTCTTAAGAAAGCTTGTGAGTGATTGACCTGCTTACTGGAGCACCCTTCTCTCTACTGAAGTTTTAGAATATAACATCAGGTATTACTCAGCGACGGGAAAGAGTCCTTTCTAGCTTCTCTATGGTAGACAACCAGCTGTGCCACCGGTAATTTACTCTTGTGTAGAAGATACTAGTGGAAAAGGACCTCAAATCTATCTGATGAATTTGAAATCTACGCTTATTAAACTTCAAACTGAAGCATATTGGACTAGTTTTGACAAAGAGAATAAAGATTCTTATTTCAATCAACAATGACGTAGCAGACTGCTGCAGTTAATGATAGGTTAGCATGTCTTGTTTCAAAACTAGAATTTGGGTGGCGGAATAAGCTAGTTACAATCTGGATTGGACCCTTAAAGATAATAGAAAAATGGGAATTGATTTCTACACATTAAGGAACTGTAAAGTGGTTAGATTATTAACTGAGTGCACGCTAAGTTCCTCTGGACATATAAAGAATAAGAGAACCCTCTGGAAGGACCTATACACCATTAGCGGAATACTGAAGATTCTGCTCCTGGACATAGACAAGTCCCTTCAGATTGGTTAGCATAAGATAAGACATAGGTGAAGCATCAGATGAATACAATCTGGTTATAAGGGGGAATGTCAGGAAATTAATAGATAGTTTGCTCCCTTTATGCATAAAACTAGGATTTAATTAGTTTGATAATTATAGTCCATAAATAGAGGAATACAACGGATCTGATGCCTCAAAGAGAAGTTTAATTGTGTTATAATATTGGCTATATAATTTCTATACGTCTGAAGAGCTTAAGCTGGGTCAAGCCCACTGAGCAATTGTACAGACAGTATGAGATCGCCAGTCCTAAAAGTCTATAATTATAATAAATTATGGAGTTTTTCTTTCTTGTAAAAATCACTTTAGTTACTACTTTTCAATTCGAAGAGCAAATTTGGATAATCACACACAGGAAAGATGGGCGACTCTATCAATAAAAATAATACAACATGGGCAAGCGTCGTGGCGAGTGGTGCACTTAACGGTGCAACTAAGGGCAAGAAACGCCCTGGAGGGGGACCAGGAACACAATATGGAAAGAAATCGCAAACTCAGACACCATCTGGGTTTATGGTATTCGCTGTAAAGCACGCGCAATATATGTACATTCAGGTCAACCAACCCTTATCAAAGGTGGAACATGGGATCAGACCCTTTCTTGGGGATGAGTCACCGAGCCTGTGGGAGAAAACATGTGAGTCACAGCCCTCACTTTTCCCCACATGGTGTACGTAGCCACAAAAAACATGGGCCATGGCTAGATCAATATTGGTTTTGAAACAGTTGATGAAGCCAATGCCGCAGCAAAAGTCTGTGTGGAAATTGCCCTCCCCAAGGGCAAAAAAATTGTGTGCACCACGCGCACCAGATGGAATAAAGCGAAAACTTTGTTCATCTCTTTTGACTCACTCCCCACCAACCTTCCTCATAAGATAATTGAGGAGGAGCTCTGCAAAGGTCTCATGGCCTATGGAGAAATTCAGCAACTCGAATTACAGCAATTTCGCCTGATGCCCAACATGTGCACAGGCAAAGCTATTGCTGTAATCAATCCCTTCCCAGAAGTGGAAGAGGACTTATCCAGAATTCCCCGCACAGCAAAATTTCACTTCGAAGATGGGCCAGTCAGCCGCGTTCCAAGGTACACCAGAGCGCGCACCACCCATTTGCAACCACTGTGGCTCACTGGGCCACAAGGAACACGCATGCCCTGTGAAAGAGGGCTTAATGGAAAATGACTATTATGAGGAAGCAATGGACTAAGACAATGAAAACTTCGCCAAAATGACTGACGGTCACCACCCGTTCCGCTGGGGTGAAGATGGACTATACTCCATCGTGGACCCAGTTACAAGCAAACAACGTAAAGCGGCACAAAAAGCCCGCAAGCAAGCAGCGGCCAAAGCGGCGGCACACGTGGAGTCTGCCATTAACCCCAGACAAATTTAGGAGGTTATTTCAGATATATACTAAATTAACTAATCAGAACAAAAAGCTCAGGTCGAAATTTTTCACAGTAACCTGACTGAGTCACAAAGCGACATCAGTCATGCACATATTGAGGAACAATGCAACTGCAATTTGGGCGAAAATGCGGTGCACAATTCGCCAAAGTTGAACCTCAAAAATACAAAATTCAATCAACAATTTGCATAAATCAACATGAGACCTGTGCAGGAAAAGTTGACGCAAATGCAAATAACTGCAATTCCCTTGAATCATTGGGTCAGATCAAAGGAATCAACAATGGCAGTGAAAGAATTGGAGTACAGACGCGGAGCATGGCCAAAATGAGCCATGGTGGGATAGGGCCAGAGGGCCCTCCCAACCACTCCTGAGGCGCCGCGGGCACCTCAGTGTTAATAAGGATGTTAAACATCGTGGGAGCCAGGGCTCATACGTCCCAATAAAAAAAGCTGGCATTCCTGCGAAGACCCCTTGTAGACATCTTGGCCATCCAAGATTCCACTGTCTACAAGGGAAAGAAGAATCTTGGTCAACTAGGGTCGCACCATCACAATCAGTATGGACGTCTCACTGTGGGGTGATAGTCCAAAACAACAAAAAATTTAAAATTACAAATTCATCATCACACTTGCATGGTTAAGTCTTGGTAGCAACAATCACGTGCCAAGAGGACATGATTTTGATAGCATGTGTCTATGCACCGTGCACTGCAACTGAGAGAAAAAAAATTTGAAAAAATTTCTACCCTCATCCTCCCACCAGATATCAACATGTTAGGCGATTTCAACTGCTGGGATAACCCCAATACAGATCAATGGCCTAATCCCAAGGGATACCCACCTGGACACATTGAATATCGCACAATGAAGGCATTTCTTGGCTTACAGGATGCTCTTCCTCCCAATTCACCACTCCTTCCCCACATGACGTGGCACAACATATGTGAGGGAGCGCTTATATCAATGAGTTGCATTGACCACATCCTCATCCCACAATCCCACCACTCAAGAATCTCCAAATTTATAACAAAAAAGATCAATTTTTCTGACCACTGATTAGTTACGGTGCAATTAATGCCAATCCAATCCCACACACAGGTGTCGCCTTGGAGAAAGCTTCACTCAGAAGATATAAAAATGCCTAAGATATCTGACTGAGTTGAAAACAAGGCTATGAACCCATAATTCACAACCTCATTCACTTCAGATCCCATTGGAACTTGGGAAAATTTCAAAAATGATTTAATCAACAAAACCTGACATATTTCATCACGTAAGTACACCGCGGATATGGCCACAATCAAGCGTACCTTGGTGGAACTAGACCACCTGGAAATAAATACTCTGAGATCTGGCTATATCCCTAACTGGGGATGCAAATGGGCAGAAATTTCTGCCCAACTTAACAACCTCATCTTCGAACACCAACACAGAATCAAAGTATTGAACAAAGGTAAGTTCATAAAGGAAGACAAAACCTGTTTGACATACTTTTTCTGCCAATTCCACTCCCGAAGAAACCAGCCCATGTGCACACAGGTCCGCAAGACCAACGGCATTGTGGCAACTGCCCCTGAGGAGGTCAAGGCGGAAGTATATCGCTATTACACCGAATTATATCGCAATATGCCAACAGATCCACAAAAAATTAAAAGAATTTATTCAAACTGCCAAGATACAAAGTACACCACCAAATTACAATATACTATCCCTTATCACATGGGAGGAGCTTTGGGAAACAATTCGCGGTGCAACACGTAGGAAATGCCCAGGGCTTGATGGGATACCCTACGAATTTTACAAAGAATATTTTCAACAAATTGCCCCCCCTCCTATTGGCGTCTATGAACCAGAGCTTATTAGAAACACGCCTATTACCAGGAGGCCATGAATCCTACATTATGGCCTTATATAAAAAGGGTGACTAGTTGGACCTGGCCAACTGGCGCCCAATTGCAATCTCCAACACTGACACAAGTATTCTAACAAAAATTTTAGCAGCTAGATTATGCGCAATTGCATCTGACGTCCTATCACCCAACCAGTTTGGGTTTATACCAGGGCGTTCAATCTGGAACAACATACACCCTGTTGCAAACATTTGCCAATCCAAAGCAACTGGTGCCCTGGTCTTATTGGATCTGTAAAGGCGTATGACCGTGTTAGCTGGCCATACCTAAAAGAATGTCTACATGCCTTCAAACTCCCACCAAGATTCATAAAATGGACGATGTTCCTAACAGAATCTTCAACCATGGCTGTATGCGGCCCTGGATTTTAAACAAACAAGATCAAACCACACAGAGGGCTCAAACAAGGGGATCCCCTCAGCCCATTGCTATACAATTTCAGCTTTGACCCACTGCTCCGAGTAACTGACTCATGTCTCAAGGGGATAACCGCACAAGGACAACCAACAGTCAAGATACTGGCCTTTGCGGATGACTGCGTAGCAGGTATAGCAAACAATGAAGATGCCCAACAGCTGGAACGCACTCTAGAGGAATACTCCAAGGTGATCAAAGCATCGCTCAACAAAAGGAAGACATAAATCATCCTCTTAGGCACATACACAAACAATTGGGCCACAACATCAGAACCTCACACCAACACTCGAAGAAAAAACCCAATCGTTTTACCCTTTGCAACACCTCCCACCACCACTCCTGTCCGACACCTTGTATTCTGGCTAGAATCAGGGGGATATGCTAATGAGACAAAGGAAAGTAACCTGTTATAACGGGTATCCAAACGCGTCACCTCCCTCAAGGAAAGAACTTCAGGACTAACAGGACGAGTTACAGTTGCTAACTCGCTCATCCTCCCAATAATGTGGTACCAGGCCCAAGCGATAGCCTTCTCACCTACCTTTATAACCTCAATTCGCGCGCTTATCCATGGCTGGCTGTGGCCTGGCTCTCACCCTCCTATACGGATGGAAACACTATTTGGCCCACGCTCAAGTGGAGGCATGGGACTAATAGATTTTGAGAGCCAAGCCAATCACATCCTAGGTACCTGGATAAAGGAAATCCTTGCTCCATACCTCCCGCAACAACATTGGTCCAGAGCAGCAAGGACTAACTTTGCACAGGCGCTCAGGTTACCCAACCCACATAGTCCACCCAGACTACTTTCATACCTTGCCAAGCACTCTACTGCATCGGGTCCGCATGGAACCTCCCCTCATTTCAAACAAATCCTCTGAACTATCCGCTGTATGGGACGGACAATAAAGAACATGAGTACTATACAGGGAAGGGGATGACCCAGCCCCCAATTCGAATTAAGAAACTCAGAAAACCACCCCCAGAGGGATATGCTCGCAACAACCCCAAGCATAGCTAGGATAGAATACCTAGATATGTTGGAAATTCTCTATGATTTAACCACACAGAAGGCAATGTGTAAAATGACTCACCACCCACTCCTACAGCCAAGGATAAGAGCAAACGCCTGGCGCTGTTTGAGAAGGACCTATAGGATGGCGGACCATTCCAACTCCCTCCACAAAACATGTGCAGTATGTGGAGGGGAGGGATCCCTACATCACCGCCTAGAAACATGCCCCCAACCAAAGCTATATGGCAGGAAGTCGCACGCCTGCTTAAGATCCAAAACGAACAAGAATTCTCGATATCAAAGAGTATCTTCGCGCTCCAGATCGAGTCACCAATCCCATCTACCCTCCGCTCCCTAATACCCATTGCAATGTGGACAATGCACACAATTGCATTAGATGCGTTCAAGGGCACGGTCCCAACCATGCATGGGATTATTAACAGATTCCATGTCCACTTACTGGAGCACTTCCAAGCATGGCTCTATGGATATATGAGACCAAAGCAAAAAGCGCTCATAGAATCATGGTTCCCACTCTGGTTTCTCCACACAGACCCTTTCCTTCACACCTGTTCCATAGCAGGGGAAACCCCCTCTGAGTAGTGCACCAACCTCCCATACCTGGCAGTCCCGCTGGCAACAGGGGTAACTTGAGTACCCTGGGGTGCCTAATTTTGTGTTTGTCAGTTATTTCCTTAGTTTTATGTATATTCGGTAATATCCGCCCCCTGGTTGGCTTACCTCAGTTAAAGAAAATAATAAATTATGGAATAATGGCTCCAGCGACATCTCTTTATAAACTTAATTTTTACAGTGGTTACTCTTTGCTATGATCTCTATTCTCTACTTCAATCCTCCACTCTTAAATCATCTAATCTCACTTATATATCAGCGACTTAGGTTGATTCTGCTCCTTTGGCTTAAGCTATTCAGTTCCATCATAATCTCATTGACTTTAGCAGAGTATACTATTCTTAATTTTCCTATAGCCTTAGTTTTAGGCTATTTACTAAAATATTATTTGTATGTTGACATTGCCTTATCGCCTTATTTAAAAGAGATACAATAGTTATCCTCTTTGACCCAATATCGCCTCACCCCAAGGTGCTCAAATATCATACACTGTTAATCATGGTCTTCAGATTCTAGACAATTTTCTATGACTATCTAGGACTTGTTATCCTGACATATCAGATTCTCAACATTCTCCCAATTTGACTGGATAGAAAATCTCTTATGTTTTTACGTCTGGATGAACTTTGCATGCACTCACTTAATAATCTGACCAATTGTAGGGTTCTTGATAGTATAGGCATTGACACCTGTGTTCTCAATAGTTTCAAACGGACCAATCCAAATGCTGGCCAAACTGTGCTTCTGACCGTAATCATGCTGTTCATAGAACGGAACCATCTCTCCTTTTTGAACTGAGCTAGCCCACTACGCCATACCTGATTGCCGCCCTGTTTTTTTTACTTTTTGGCCAAGATGAAGGAGTATGCTTTGGTTTGCAACTTGATTAAAATGTTTGCTAGATTGTCAATTAACATTGAGGATCCATTACGCTGGTATCTTCCATGCAGGCATAGAAAAGTACCAAAAGATCTTGATGATGACAATATTGTAACCGAAAGGGATTCTTCCCCATGGCAGGGTGATAACTAATATTGTATACAAAGATGGCGGTGGATAGGAGGGAACACCAATTATAATGTCAATCTGCTACCAATTTTTCAGGTATATTCACCAAAGTCCCATTACCTTGCTTGACCATCTCATTTGACTCATGGTAATATGGGGTTGTCAAAACCCTGCAGATAGTTATCTTCTCGTTTATCTTGGGAGGGATGTGGGAGGTGAAGTAGTTCTATTATCAGTAAGGATGAACTGAGGGCAGCCATGTCACTAGATAATACATTCTATCATAGACTTGTCCACGGTGACCGCCCTGAAATCCCGTATTTCCCATACTTCAAACCACCTGGTCAATTTTACAATTGCCACTAGAATGTATTTGGACCAGATATTTCCCATTGGCATATGACCAACGACATCAATGGATACCATGTGCCAGGTAAAATAAGGCTTTATCAGCTGGTAAGAGGTCTTCTGGCAAAAAGCGTCTTCACTTGGCACTGGTA
This sequence comes from Massospora cicadina, assembly GCA_022478985.1. Lineage (NCBI taxonomy): Eukaryota > Fungi > Entomophthoromycota > Entomophthoromycetes > Entomophthorales > Entomophthoraceae > Massospora > Massospora cicadina. Next base: position 63,588 of record JAKSZP010018819.1, on the reverse strand, counting down.
GCAGCAGGAAATTGTTTTGAGCACATCAAAGTGAATGCTTTTCCGACTAATACCTTGATGACTTGGGGCGGTTCATCATTATATTTTCCGCTTAGCTTTTTTCATACATTACACTGCTGAGATTCGTCATAATGTAAATTGTTGGAAATCTCAAGAAGTAATTAGCATTTTGGTGTTTTCTCTGGGTCAGTGAAGGATTTTGAAGTCTTAAACCTGCTGCTTAAGAGACCATTGGGCTTGACGCTCCTCAGGCTTTCTGAGATTTTGCAACCAGTATAATGAAGCATGATCCATTATGATTTTAAAATTCTACCTCATGCAAATATACTATAAAATTTAAAATATACGTAGATCATTGCTAAGCACTCTCGCTCAGTCATGGTGTAATTGCGTTTGTGACATTTCAAGCTCTGACTGCAATATGCCACATGATGCTCCTCCCCTTCATCATCTTTTTGGAATAGAACCGCCCCAATGGCGGAAAGGGACGCAACCATCTGGACAATGAATTCAAAATCAAAACGAAGTAGTTTAGCACTGGCGCACTGACTAACACAATCTGAAGGGTGTCAAAGGAGAATTGTTAGTGCTCAGTCCATTTTAACGCAGAAAACTTCTTTAAAAGCTCAAATAACTGCCCTCAATACAACTAAAGTTAGGGATGAAGCATCAGTAGCAACCCACCTTCCCCAAGATTACTTGTATATCCCGCTTACTGCCCTCCAAAGTCATTACCTGAATAGCTTCCCCCTTGGCTAGTTGGGGTTAAGCCCCTTTGCGTCTACTATAAATACTAAGTACTCCAGCTGGTCTTTGGAGAAGTGGTATTTATGGGGCTTGATCTTGATGTTGGCCTCAGAAAGATAGTGGAAGATCTCCTCGAGATGAGTAAGATGCTTAGAGAATGTATGTGAAAATTTTTGATATTGTTGAGGTACATGAGGATGCACGACAGCTTCAGGTCATTGAGAAATGTGTCCATAGCCCGTTGGAATGTAGCCGGGGCATTACACAGCCCTTGTAGCATACAGAAAAGTTTAAAAGCCCCTTGGACTTGATAATGGCGCATTTCTTCTATTTTACCACAGGAAAATTTGATCTGCCAGTAGCCCAATATCAAATCCATTGCCAAGAAGTAATGAGCTCCCCTAGCTGATCCAAAGCATTGCCAATCCATGGCAAGGAATATGAGTCCTTCTTGGTAGTACTGTTGAGCTTCTGGTAGTCTATTACTACAAGTTTGATACTGTCCTTCTTTTTTACAATAAGGATGAGTGATTCCCACAGACTCTTTAACAGTTCAAGCATCCCTTGCTCCAGTAGCTTTTCATTCTCCTTGGTCAATACTTTTTCATCTGTTCTTGATTGGTGGATCAGCCAAGACCTGATGGATGAAAGATCACCAGTGTGCATTCGATGGACCACCCCCCAATCACACCCTAAGTCATGGCCATCAACAGCATAAATTTCCTTATAGCTTTGAAATAAATCTATTCCTGATCCTTCTGGTCTTCCAATACTCCACAAAATTTTTGCGTGGTACTACCACCATTACGCCAGCTGTGGTTTGACAGGTAGACCAGATTAATCTAGCGACCTAAACTCATGAAGCAGAAAGACTTCCTCCACAGGAGTCAATTGTACATACGCCACTATTTGATGTTTACAGATCTGCAGTGATTCTTTTTGTAGGTTTTCTAGTAGAAACCTTGATCTCTCCGTGTCCCAGTAGTATAATGTATGGAGCCATATGGGGTTCAAGATGCGATGCTAATAAAGCTAAATGACCGCCCCATAAAGCCCTACTGGTACTTCCACCTCTAACTTGGAGCTTACTATGACTTCGTGTCCAGAGGGGATGGATATAGACCCAGCATCTCTTAGAGGCAACCCTTAATAATCATATATCTGTTGGGGGAGAACCCAGGTTTCGTTATTTAATTGATGGTAGCGCACTAGAATTACACTATCATTGTAAGCGAGGTTGACATGCCCCATATGCACCAGATCCGTCAGTACTCTGCTGGCAGTAAAATGATTATTATCCGCTGCCCATAATTTTAAAGGTCTTCTCTGTCATAGTGATGAAAGCACCAAAGTGTACATAAATGCAGTTCCAATATGCAGGTCTTAATTACTCTTTGGTAGCACTATTTCCAGAGCTATGACAACAATTGGCCCAAACTTTAAGGGCAACGCATTATACGCTCCCTCTGAGACCATGCTTTTGGCTCCAGCGGTCACATACACCTTTTTTCATTATCTACATCAGGTTTCAATGTCAACTTTGTCATCTACTTATTGGAAACTATGTTGACCAGGGCGCCTGTGTCTATTATAGCACATACTTAGGTTTTGGATACAACAATTTCACAGTATGTACTTTCAGAATAAGAAGAATTTTGATTTTAGATACGTAAATATTTTAAGGATTTCTTTTCCCAAGGAAGCTCAAAATCCCTTCACCAACTTTAAGGTATTCTCTAACAATAGCTTCTATTGGGAAGGCGACGCTTACTCCTTTCTGAGTAGGTGCATCTGAGGATGGGTCCAGCTCATCTAAAGAAATTTGGTCAACCGTTTGAAAACCATACGGCTTTGGTTGCTAACAAAAACCTTCTTCTGCTGAGTACTGGGCAAGTGCCTGTGTCATTATGCTTACTCCTCTGACTGGGCGTTGGTATAAAAACTCATCATTTTGAGTGGCTTCTGATGAATATACTATGATGGGTTTAGGTGGGACTTTTGGGGTGGGGATAGCAGAAGTAGAGTTATCCATCTCTACTCCGTTCCCTCTTTTCCCTGGTAGTATTGATCCTTCTGTAAATAGCGAACCTGATGGTTGAGGAAACTTTGGAAAGGTGACCAGGTCGACCACAATCAAAACAATATACCCCATAGGTTCTGCGCCTTTGGTTCTCATAAGTGGGCCAGGCTGATAATTATATGTTGGGATTTGGCGTAACCAAGATTAGGGCGATATGTTGACAGCTGATGGTTGTCATCATTAGGCTAGGTCAGTAGTTGGGCTACAGCCAATTATCATAAGCAGGTCCATATTGGAAGTTTATTTGCTGGGGTTAACTCGGCTGAGACTTAAGCATGATTTATAATAAGGCCAGGGGTTAATAGGCAGAATCTGGATAGGACGAGATAATACCCCCAAATAAGAAGGTCTGGCAACTGCAGCAGTATGCTTTTCATTTTGTATTGGGCGGAGGATAGATAACAGATAGTTGGCACAAAAACTGAACAATTTTGAGCAGGGGTACGTCGTCTTTCAAAATTGGAGTTATGACGTTGTAAAGCTCATGGTATGGCTTCACTGCGAAGGTCATTGCAATGCACACATCAGATTTGATAGTTCTCCGCCCCAACTAACACGTGGGCTTCCGCCTTAAATCAGTCAGCAAATGCAGTGAGGGTCTCATTACATTGATACCTGATGTGCAAGATCTCAGCCTTCCGGTGCAACATCTTTGTGGTACCTCTGAACAACCACAGCACAGTATCCTTTGTTTCTTAGTTGTAGCAGAACATCTTGAAAGATAGCAAGTGACTTGGTCAGCACTCCTAACATCCGGGGCAGATATCAGCTTTTAGCCTTACGCCAAACAGAGGCTCTTTCAACACAAAATCAAATTAATTGAAGAACCATGTATGTTTACATTGCATTCAAATGGTGGTAGCTTGTCGATGCATACCTATTATACCTGCTCATAACTGCAAGCCTTAGGAGTGTACTAGGGATATATCAAGACCCATAGCTGGGAACTCAGCGAGGAGCTGTCTTGGAAGGGCCAGCAGCACATGGATGGTCAGCTGCTCTAGGGGTAGCTTTGGCTCTTCAGTGGGCAGGACTGCCTTCACATGAGGTAGCGTTGGATCAGAACATAATCATCCCAAAATCTACCATTATTAATTGAGCAGCTCACGCTTCATGCATGTTCAGTGAGAAGCTCCTCAGCTGGATATCCGGTCTCATATCTATTATAAAATACTCCTTCCTGAGCGTCTTCTTGTTCTTCCACTTCCTAATGGGGATGAGATGGGTAAAAGATAGGTGTCAACTTCCGCTCAGTGCAGTGTAGCCACTCAGCAGCACCATCCAGGCAATTGGCAAATTGCCTGGTCTGTTGTCCAAGTATCCACAGCTGACTAACCGCCCTTTAAAGTTGATTCTTTACATCGCACGCTCCTGAAGGAGTTCCTCTTGTTTTTTGAGCAATTGCGTCCACAACAAAGTTGATTTCTGCAATTTTTCAAGTGCAGCGGTTCATGACAATTTCTCTTTGGTGCAGGCCCAAAATTCCAAGGCTTTGATTGCAGAATTTTTTAATTTATTTGTGGTTGTTTATTAGGCCCCAGTAGTGCGCACCAATTTTATATATTGGCGATATACTTGCTATATGCCTGAAGAGTTTACACAGGGTTGGCCCACTGAGCAATCAAACAATGATATGGAGATCATAAGTCCTTTACACACTTAATAAATATAGTAAAATATTGAGCAATGGCTTCAACGACACCTCTTAATTAAACTTAATAATTAGCATCAGTTACTCGTTGCCCCTCTCTCTTTTCTCTAAAAAAATTTTCCTCTCTTAAATCATCTAATCTTGATTATATATCAGCGACTTTAGTTGATTCCGCTCCTTTAGCTTAGACTATTTGGTTCCACTGTATTCTCATTGGCTCCAGCAAAGTATACTATTCTTAAATTCCCTATCGCCTTAGTTTGAAGCAATCCACTAAATATTTGTTGTATGTCAACATCGCCTTATTACCTTATTTGGAGCTAATCCAATAATTATCCTTCTTAACCCAATATCGCCTCATCCCAAAGCGCTCAAATATTGACACAAGTAAATCATAGTCGGTGGATTCATGTTAATCCGCCGATGCTATTTAGGCTAATTTCCAGTCATATCAGAATCTTAACAAATTGCAATTGGTATGATTTAATGACTGGCAACTAGAAGCTGTGGATAATCGAGAATCGACTATACTATTAAGTCACTAATGCTTTGCTAGAAGATCAAATGCCAAATCAAATAGATAAGAAATGTGGCAAAATAGTTACAATTCTGCCAAGTGTTACACTGAGCAGATAGTGAGTGAGACTAACTGCTTGACTAAGTTCTAGAAGTGACCGCAGCAAGAGAGATAACAATAATGACAGAGAGTGGAAAGAAATTGCTTCTAGATGGAAAGCTTCAGTGGAGTCTGCAGGAAGAAGTTGATATCTGGTGTAGATCTCTTTATTTTGGAAGTTTGATGCTGCTTTTATAATAAAGACTGTGTTCCCAGAAGCGCTTTGCTTCTAATTTATATATTTTATTATATTCTTTTGAAGAATGGATATCTTTATATCACCCATCCGTTGGTTTAATGGGTTTAACCTCTGTGCAACAATCCTCCAGATCTTATCCAACCTTCAGGAAGAATAATATTAATTACAACAGGCGTATCACTCCAGCCTAACGGTCAGATGGAGAAAACTTACAGTTACTCAAACAATACCATCATTGTTACGCTAATGCCTCACAGGAAACTTAGGCGGTTGACCTTCCCATTGCCTAGTTTGCAGCGTATAAGTCTTTACAAGCCTAACAAAGGATGCCTCTAATGTAATAGTACCTGTATATAACTTCAACTTCACTAATGGATAGCAGACAAACATGGAAATCTCTACATATAATAGCAGAGTAACTCTCATTTTAAATATACTAACAATTAAGAAGAAGGTGACTAAAGCCACTTAGGAAACCAATCCTTTTAAGGATCCAAAATGTAGAGAAGCCAAAGCTATCAGATAGGTGATCTTGTAATGGAAGACACGAAAACCTTACCCTCAAAGTTTAGAGCTTGAAATTGCCTTAAAAGAGAAAAAATTGATTCTTCATCAGTAAGGTGCTACAAGATGGATCATTTCAATATGGAGCTTTCTCCTCACTGGAGATTTCATAAGGTTTTTCACACTTCTACATTGATTATCTCAAGGTCGAGAAACTGGCGAAAATTAATTCAATATAGCTAGATGTAGCACGGGAATTTAAGGATAAAAAAGAACTTTAGATAGGAGAGTCAAACGATGAATCCAATACCTGGTGGCTTGAGAAAGGGTATCCTTCATACAAGAACAGTTTGATCATTGCTCAAGACTGTATCAGCTGCTATGAATTGATTAAGGTCTTCCACGCTCAAACCGCTTAAAACCTGCGTCTTACACTGTCAAGATCATGACCATTGTGGGTATTAGACTTCCCTCGCTGCACAAGACGTACGCTTTAGTACAAGCACCAGAAGGAGTAGTAGACACTGTCTTTCTAGAAAAGGGTAATGTAAGGGCTCCTACAATTTCCAAAATTGAGCTGGACATAATATTACTTCCTATTTAAGGCTTTGGAGGGGACATATATTACCATTAGTAAAATTAGAGACTTAGGGAACATCCTAGATTAACGCTGGGTATCCGCCACTCCTCCCAAATTAAAATTTTGCCCCATCCTGAACTAGCATAAAATCTGATTTAGCTGTGATTCTTTGTTCGCCATATTTTTAATTTAGAATATGTGTAACAAAAGATTCACAAAGACCAATGAATCAAAATTAGATGCCTGAGAGGAGCAAAAATATTTCGTTAATCTAGTTGAAATACCTCAAAATTCTGACCAAATCTTTGCATAAACATCAAATATAAGGACGATTTTAGAATGCTAGCGCACATATGAACAGGTAAAGATTGCTAGAATGAACCGCAAAAGACTCCATCTGCATTTTATTAGATCACAATCTTACATAAAGTCTTCAGTGTTTTTGAGAAGATGCGCTTACCCAAATGTCAAAATTTTCTTTAGCCTCCTCTTCATTTCTCTAAAATTAAAAAAAACCTAGCGCTCTGCTGATAGTAGAAAACTGGATAATTCATTATACTCGTGATAAAGAGTAAATCTGATACAAAAAAACTTTTAAATTTTAAAAGTTATAAAGGTGTAAACTTTTACTAGCTGTGTACTCAGTTACCCTAAATAATTAGTAAAATAGTAAAAATCTAGCGTGTTGCTCGCTTTAGCTGTCCAGTCTACTGCACAGGTTCTGATATGGTCAATCAATAATTGTCAATATTTAAATAGCTTAATAAAATGTATTTAAGTAAGTACTTCTAGTATGAAGACTAGTATCCAGCTGAAGTTCTATAACAAATATATCTTCTACTCAGAATTAACCTTAGGACAGGTACTGGAAACCTTTCTTCAACCTATTGTGAAGCTACTGATAATCTCTCAAGACAACAAAAGAAATACAATCCCTTAAGACTTCCTCTAGAGTTGGCAAATTCTTTATAAGTGGAACTTAACCTAGCGGCAGAAGTGTCAGCAGTTCTCAAGGGAATTTTTCCTCCTGAGACTTAACCTCTAATTTGTATCAGAGATCCTCTCCAGGGACAGATCCAGAAATCATGGTTCAGCGGTTTTTTGATGGAACTTATATCTTTTTTCTCTTTAAGCAGGAGCCGCGGAGAAAGCCAGATAATTAGATAAAAGAAACTAATATCTAAGTTAATATTTTCTAAAACGTCTCTGTTTTCATTAGATTTTTCAAAAAGAAAATATATAGGGAAAATGAGGCCTAACCTATCTGTTAACGTCCTAATTGGAAACAGCATCAATCTCTGATGAATTAACCCTCCACAAATTGCCCAATGACAAATGAGGCATTGCTCATCCATCCACTAGGCTGGTATAAATTGCCAACTAGATAACAGTCCGCATTAGGTTGAATTTGTAGGTACTGTGTCCTAAATCCCTCATCCAACCCCAGCAGATTAACCCCATCAAGCTAACAACCTGCTTATGTAATGGGACTTTTTACCATTTACAGTAATTTGAATGGCCTAAAAGGTTGAACTGCAAGTTTCTGTCACCAAAAGCGTTGTCAACGCCCATCAACTAATAAATATATTTTATATTAGTTAGTAACAGACTCCAATCAACTCCTACAAGATAATTTAAATTATCAATTGTTAAATTAATATTTAAACTAACGATTTACTGTCAGGATTAATCCCTGAGAAACTTTATTAACCCATCAAAAAAAATCTGATTTGATTAGTTGATTTTTGTTAAGAATGTTTTACTAAACAATAGTTACCAATGATAAACTTCACATCTACTAGAGGGTCTTGTCACCAGTGGATAAACAGATATATTTATAGTCTGATCAGATTGGATGGTATTGTCATACTAAAATCTACCATGACCCCCGCTTGACCAGATCATACAGCATAAGATATAATCTTGGAAATGGACGCTTCATTGAGACAAGGTCATATTTCAGCCATCGTATTTCAGTACAACTTCAGCAAAGCTCAATCTTGTCTGCACCCAATGCATCTCATTAAAGACTTGGCAACGTGGTTCCTCCTCTTCATTTCATACTTGCTGCATCTTCTCTTAGCGTGATCCTCACAGCCTCATGTTGTGACAGACTATTTTTGGTTCTTTTGTTATAAAGATGTTCTGGAAATCCAGTATTACCCCAGGTTGGGCTTTAAACCCTTCAAAAATAAAGGATAATCTCAGTCAACATCACAAATTCCTTAATCCTTGTACTCCACAAGGTTGGGCTCTCCATTTTTGATCACGGTAGATCTTCTTCCTTCCTTTCCTTGAGCCTCTTTACAGAAGATCCATTTATAAACCAACTGATCCTGCCAATGATATTTGGGAACACCGCAAGATGGTTTTGATTGCAGAAAAATAAAAATTGATATTTATTTGAATTTTGACTGATCTTATGATAAGCAGGCTCTATGAAAGCTACGAAATTAGAAGTTTTGTGGCTCTAGAAAAGATAGACAAATGTGCAACGAAGTTATTAGTTCCATTACTATAATTGATTCCAATTGGAAATACTGAATACTTTATGAATAGACCAAAAAGGAGCTACGCAAGACAAAAATATAGGTGCTTTATTAGTTAGAAATGAAAAAATATTTATAGAGGTAGATTTAGTAGTTCTTCATGAGGATTTTTGGGCTGCATGTGAGGTAAAATCTTTCCTATTGGATGACAATTTTGCTGATTATTATTTCCATACTTAGGATGGTTAGATCTGATAAGGTTCTTATTAGATGAGACAAACCTTCTTGTATGATGTTTTGCCCCATTGGTTAGCTTAGTATCATCCTTCAGAGGAGGCTGATAACTTTGAAAGGTTGATCTTCGGTCTATCTGAAAATTGGATATCTCTGATGAATATTTTACAATCTTATTAGACCAAGATATCGAATATTGATCTTGAGTTATTTCAGTCATTGCAGTTGGATCCCTAACAATGCCCAACTCAAGATCTTGCCTAGGGGGACACATACTTACAAAGAAATCTACTATGAACTATTTTGATAACAGTACCAGTATCTATAGCTGCAATGGTGTATTCAATACCCCAACAATAAATAAACAGTAATGAGCAGACCAAAAGGTGTCAAGATTGTGAATACTTCCACCAGGTCTATGATATTAAAGAGTACAAGATCCCCAACTTTATATTCAGGCAACGTAAGTCAACTAGTGTTGGTTCTAGTTTTCTCTTTTAAAGTGGTAGCAGCAAGAGAATTTAAAGCTAAAGCTTGTACTTGGATGATTTCATCAGCTAGTCTCCTCATAGCTTAATAAATAGTTTGTGGGGTAGCCTCATCAATTATAGGTTGTACACTTGAGGGTAGAATAGGATCCCGACCATAAAGAGCCTTAAAATGAGATATTCCAATTATATGATGGTAGCTAACCTTATAGGCTAACATTGCACTAGGTAAATAGAGATTAAATCTACTAGGATTTTGGAGACCATCTTTCAAAGAATGGCTACAAGGATACTATTTACTCGTTCAACCACACCATTAGTAGTAGGATTGTAAGGGGACGTTAATGACTGATAGGTACCATTAACTTAGTAAGCTCAGATACTACCTGAGAAAATGAAAATGGTGCCATTATCCAATAATAGAATTTTTGGGTTACCATGCCTGGTGAGAACTTGTTTAAAAAGAAAGGACGCAGTAGCCTTAGTGGTGTCCGTGGAAACAGAGATAGCTTCAAAATTTGGTAAAATGGTAAATAGAGAAACATATTATTATGATGTCCATAAGTGGCAGTAAGTAGAGGGCCCACCACGTTGATACTCATAGTAGAAAAAGGTTCGGAATGTCCCAACATTTTGTGTTGGTACATCAAATTTCCACCACGCTGTTGTTGGCAAGTGATACAAGTCTCCAACACATCGTGTACAGATTCCAGCATGTTATCTCAGTAATAATGATTTTTCAACCACTGTAAGATCTTAGCGACAGCTCCATGCCCTACAGTTTTGGAGCCTTCATAATAGTATCATTCCTCGCAGAGAGCTGAATAAAAGGCAACCATTAAAATCCCAACTTCTTATACAAGGAACCATCCTTAACCTGAGTATCTTCAGTTAAGGATTGTAGCTTTGCTATAACATCCTTATATTCACGATACCAGAGCTCAGGTCTACCAATAAGGTCATAGATATGATCCTCCTCAGCAGAGAATAACGTTAGTATAGGCAATAAAGAAAGTCCATCAGCATTTTGGTGTATAGCTCCAGCGCGATGTTAAATTGTAAAGTCATATTCTGGACCTTTAAAAGCCCATCTAGATAAGCGGCCATCAGGATCCTTCATTTTTTGCAACCATCTCAAGGAAGCGTGATCCGTGACAATAGTGAAATGTTTGCCATAGAGTTAAGGGCGAAAATGCTTGATGGTGGATAAGACTGGTAAGCATTTTCTTGATAATGCTAAAATTGCGTTCTGCCTTAGAAATGGTTTTACAATAGTATGCAATGGGATGATCAACCAGGTTCTTATCATGTTGATCTGGAATGGCCCCAATAACAATATCACTGGCATTGATAAATAATATAAAAGGTTTGGAAGAATCAGGATAGGCCAAAATTGGTGCACTAACTAAAGCTTGGTGCAAAAGATTGAAAGCTTGCTGTTGCGATTCTTCCCATATAAAAGGGACTTCCTTATGAAATAAGTAAACTAAAGGCTCCACAATCTCAGCAAAATGGGGGATGCATTGTCATTATTGACCAACCATCCCTAGAAACACTTAAATCGCGCAAGCTTTTAGGAACAGGTATCTCCAAAATAGCTTTTATCTTATTAGATAAGAGAAAAATCCCATCACGATTAACCTTAGGCCTAAGAATTCCATCTCAGTCTTGAAATAGCACACTTGGATGGTTTAAGCTTAAGCAAAGCGTGACGCATCAGGCCAAATACTTCCTTCTAATGAGCATTTGGCTCATTAAAAAAGCGAGAAAAATAGTAACATCGTCTAATTATACCAAAACACAAGAAAGTTTCAATTCCCACAGAAGCCATCCAAGGCTCGTTGAAAAGAAGCAGGGGCATTACAAAGCCTCCGTGGCATACAAGTAGGCTCAAATAACCCCGCACTAGAGATTAAGGCGCATTTTTGATGGTCTTCTGGAGACAGGTCAATTTTCCATAGCCACTGCAAGATCCAAAGCTGAGAAGAATTGTGACCCAGGCAATATTCTCAATGAATCATCAATGTGAGGTAAAGGATAAGAATACTTTTGGGTAACAGCATTGACTGATGATAGTCCATAGCCACTCTATGATCCCCACATCTTTTTACAGATGAGCAGTAGAGGAGAAGCCCATGGATTCTTAGAAGGCATTAGTATCCCCACCTTGAATAGTTGCTTCAATTCCACTGAGACCTGAGCCTCCTCAAATTTAGATTTATGATAAGGCAGAGCTCAAAACTGGGAGTATCCCTGGTTTTCACCTGATATTGCACCTCTTTCATTAGCCCAAAATCTCCATAACTTTGGCAAATATCCAAATACTCTTTAATTAAAGCCTCAGCTTCATGCTGTTGTTCCAGAGTGAGTTAGTCTCCAAATTTAACATCAATTCTAGCAAATTTTGGTGGATCTTCCAACCCAAAACCAATCAAATCCCCACATCCCGAGATGGATAGAACTTCACTTACAGGAGTAGGCCGCAAATAAGCATTAGGTTATTTCAATTTAGTCACATAGGTCAAGAGGTGAGGTTAGCTAGTAAGACTAAAACAGTCCTTTTGTAAGTGTGATCAAGGATACCGTGGCAGGTTAGAGCCTCCAAATGATAGGGATTACTGTTATTGGAGATCTCTAATACATGATTAGCGGGTACAAATACTTGTACTCCAGTATCAATTATAAATAATATTTTGGAGGAATAGTAATCGTATTGTTAGAATATAAAGGCGTCCCTTCAGAGGCACACGCCGATGGAGGCAGAAGTATAGTCCTTGGTCCCAAAATTCGGTACTCAAGATGAGAGATAGAAGTGGGATATTCCAATAAGCAAACGCGTCGTTTAATTTTGCCTTTGCTATTGGGGACATCTTGTAAAATTAAAGGTACTTGGTACCCAATTAAAAAATGGTAATTGTCCTTAAGACTGATTATCACATCAAATTAAATGAGAAATTTGGTTCCCAAGAGCAAGTCATAGCAGCTTTTGTCCAACACTACTGCAGGGACCAAAACAGCCAACTTTCAAAAGCACATTGGAAGGGAAGAGTAAGCTCCTATAGATCTAGTGTATGAAGGACCAGCAGTCTGTAGCCTTGAGATTGGTTTAAGTCTGGCTTAACTTTATTTTTTCAATAGTCTGGATGAGATCACATTGATGGGTGATCCCACTTCAATGATAGCCAAAAATTTCACCTTTTGCACGATGACTTCCACCTGGGTCACATCAGTGCCAAAGTTTGGGATTAAAAATACCGAGGGACTAAAGATTGAATAAAATTATATGAAGAAACAGAAGAATAAGAAGAAATGGTATCTTTGTTGGCTAATTCATCAGGGATATTAATTTCACCAGGAGCAGTTTCACGTAACAGTCTTTAAGAGTGTTAAAAGGTTTTAATTGAGGCACAGGAGGTAGTTCAGCACAGGTAGCTTCATACCCTATGCTGACTCCTCTTTTTTCAAATCTTCCACTTGTATATTCCAACATTGAGATTCCATATGACCCATGAGACCATAATAATTATAAGGATCCTTCTTTGGTTTAGGTTTGGGTCAAGGCGGCATCACATGGATATAAGAACAAGGATTATTAGTGGAGGTCAGGTATACCACACTATTAGGAATCCTTATGAGCGCTTCTTTGATGTCAAAAATAGATTTGAAATTTCTTTTAATTATTTTTAAATGTAGTAACAACTGAATGCGAGAAGCAAATGCACTCATTACAGCCAATATGGCATCATCTACAGTAATACAATTGCAATAGCAGGAGTCTGAACATTATGATATAATCGCTTAGCAAAATCTTGGATTGACTCTCCTCGCTTGATTTGGATACTCATAAAGGCTTACTTTTGGTTAGATAGGATTTGATCACTCCCAAATTACTTTATAAGGGCGGTTTTCACTTGAGCCCACGTATTGTAAACCTTAAGGCGAGAGACCATGATTTCTTGAGTAAAGCAGCTTATACAAGAGATAATATGCCGTACTTTCAGCTGATCCATCGCCCGTCCATTGCATTCTCATAGACAAATAGAAACAAATGGATGCTACCTTCACTTGGCTCAAACTTATCTTTAAAGGTAGGTTTCAAGGTAGTGGGTTCATTGATCAAAACATGTATACCTGATACCATGACCATATCAGCTTTGGTAGTTTAGATTCTGGGATATGAGCTTAAGTGGGGCTTTTGTCAACTTATTGAGTAAAATGATTGAGGTCCTCCTGTAAATTTTGAACCCATTGAGCAAGATGATCATTTGCAGGCGGTTGATTTAAACTAGAAATTTCAGTGATCATCTCTTCCTGCTTGTTCTCAAGTACTACACATTTAGCAGTTAACCATTCAATGGAAGCATTTAACATTTCAAAACTAGGTTTCTTGCGTAGTTTGGTTAGCATTGCATAGACGTTGAGCATTATCCACGCCATCCATTAAGTTGGTTAAGAAGTTATCTATGTCAGTTGGAAGGCCTTTTAAGGATAAGAAACACCCTTTGAGCTATGGATCGGATTTGGGTTTCTAAAGCCTGTACTCTTGATACTATTAGACTTAAAGGTCCAGCATTGTGCATTGGGAGCAAAAAACCAGGGGGTCCAGGGAACCTTGCAAACCGTCGCAACCTACTGGCCCAGGGGCCTTGTTGCCCACAGGGCCTTGAGGACCTCATTCACCAGGAAGTCCTGGGGTTACCAAAGGAGAACTAGGTGATCTCAGAGGTCCATGAGGACCAGAAGGGCCAGGTCCACCTTCTCAGATAGTATCCACAATTCAGAAAAGTTGTTGAAGTAGCCTGTAGAGATCAACAAAGTGCTCCTCTTGTTGGGCTCACAATTGTCCCAGTTGTCTCATAATCTCATCCTCAAGGGTAGTGATTCAGTGCTGAATAGGATTAGCAACATCACTAACCTGTTGAGATATTTCTTAGCCGATGTACCCCACAACTCCATTATTAATTTTCACCAAATGATTATGTAGATTGTTTATTTCCCTTCTATTATCAAAAATGCTTCCCGACTATCCCAAAATAAAGTTAGAAGCTGTCTCATAAACGAGGATAACTGGTGATGAGATTGTTGCGCCAGGGTCAACTGGCTTTGGATCTCAATAGGATGCAACCCCTAAATCTGAAGTATTTGATGAATAGCAGGATGTACGTAATGCCGGAGGTACTACTCAGCTATAGCCAAATCAACTTTGGTATGTTGTAACACCACACTGTTGCATACTTTCATCATATTATCAGTAATTTTAGATGCTCTGTCTTGATTAGGATGGGCACTAGGCTGGTTAGCACACCTTATCAAGCCTTTGACCATTTCTTCTACGTCTGAGCTTTAATTCAATAATTATTTTGGTCAGTGCCCTCAATGGCAAAGTACATAGAAGCTCAACATTGCAGATTATTATTATTAGAGGAAGGCATCTCCTGCCTGTTGGAGTGTACCCATTGAGTAAACTCATTGATTACTCAGAAGAGAGACTTTCTTTGCTAGACACAATCATCTTCGTGAAAGTATGTTTTCCCCAGGTAGCCTTGGAAGGAGACCTGGCAGGGAGCACCAGTATTGGGATTTTGACTAAAATTACGATAAGCAGGTGCTATGAAGGCTACGAAATTATTAATTTTGTGGCTCTAGCAAAGATAGACAAATGTGCAACGAAGCTATTAGTTCCATTGCTATAATTGATTCCAATTGGAAATACAGAATACTGTATGAATAGACCAAAAAGGAGCTACGCAAGACAAAAATATAGGTGCTTTATTAGTTAGAAATGAAAATATTTATAGAGGTAGATTTAGTAGTTCTTCATGAGGATTTTTGGGCTGCATGTGAGGTAAGATCTTTCCTATTGGATGACCAATTTTGCTGATTATTATTTCCATACTTAGGATGGTTAGATCTGATAAGGTTCTTATTAGATGAGACAAACCTTCTTGTATGATGTTTTGCCCCATTGGATAGCTTAGAATCATCCTTCAGAGGAGGCTGATAACTTTGAAAGGTTGATCTTCGGTCTATCTGAGAATTGGATATCTCTGATGGGTATTTTACAATCTTATTAGACCAAGATATCGAATATTGATCTTGAGTTATTTCAGTCATTGCAGTTGAATCCCCAACAATATATAGTATACCTTTTACTTTTTTATATCTTTTATATATCTTTTATTTTTTTATATTTTTTTGCAATGGGACTAAACTTATTAGTAGTTTCAGAGTCAATCCTTTCTTTCCACTAATCTGGCTTAGATCCTTTTTCAAACATAGCCAGCTATAATGGTTAAGCGGCCCCCTATTGGGACTTAACTTATAAATTGAAACCTAACCTATTGTCTGAGGTTCAGATGTCCCTCAGAAACTTTGCAATTATTTTTCCCCTATAGCCAAACCCTTTAAGTTTGTGGTATAGACCCTGTCACTATATGACCATAAGTGATGTTCTTTATTGTATAGTATCTGTCACTGACCTAGTGATAATCTCAAATGGTCCCATCCATTGAGCATTATTTCCTGACTTGTCACTAATCTTGACGGGTAATGATCTTATTTCTTTTTTTGAAAGCTGGCAATTGATTCCTCCGATATTATTTTATAAGTTTCTATCAACAGCCGCCAGTTCTCATTGAATGTGTTATTTTTTCATGGATTAATTCATGATTTATTTTCCATTCCTAACACTCAAATTAATACCACTGACAGATCTTTAACCAATCACTTAATTGCGTGGATTGGTATGGCAACGCTAGCTTTTCCCCCTTTTAATTAAGTTTATTATTTTCATTCACACCATTTCTTGCCTTTTCCATAATTTCACTACTGTAAGGTTGAGCAACTTCCTCTACAATTCTGGATTAATCGCCTTCATTTTTTAATTTGCTCTCATGACATGATTTAACTTCAGCATTGTATATCAATACAGTGGATCCTTTCTTAAATCCTCAGCAAACAGATATAAAGTATCTAATTTATCTGAGCAGATTTCTGGTGGAACACGTTTCTTTGCAATGCTAGATTTTTCCGCATCTAGACTATAAGCTTTTTCCAAAGCTTAAAAAGTTTATTACTTCTCTTGAGGCAACACAAGAATTTTTTTCTCAGTTTCTTCCATCAGCTTTGGGCAGCCAAATGTCCAGTCACACAACCTTTCCATTTTTGGTTTTCTAATTTAACAGTACATTTTGATACATCAGGTTTCTTCCCAGTTAACTCTCAATTTATATGAGCACTTCTTCTCGATAGAGTCATCTAAAAATTCCGCTGTAGCCTGCTATTCATTGAAAAGAATTTCTTTAGAGAATCAATTAGGCGCATAAACATCAAGCCTAATATCTTCATATATTCTACCATATGCGATGTGGGTCTGTTTTTTCAGTGCCAAAACCATGGCGCAGTGCAGAATTTTGTAGGTCCCCTTCTTCAATTGCAAAGCTGTGTGTTTCTATTTTTTTGGCTTGAAAACCCAGCTATCTTGCAGTGAGCACCAAATGGTATCCTTTGAGAGATTTATACTCAATTACCCCCAGTAACTAGTACCAATTGTGAAGTTTTAGTATGTTGCTCACTGTAGCTCTCCAGTCTACTACACGGGTTCTGCTTGTACAATCTATAATTGTTGATATTTAAACATCTTGATAAAATGTATGCGGGTAGGTGATACTAATATGAAGGCTAGTATCCAGCTGGAATTCCACAAACAAATTATTTTTCTGCTCAGGTTTAACCTTGATAGAGATACTGGAAAACGTCCTCCAACCCACTGTAAAGTACTAATAACCTCTCCAGACATCAATGGGAATCCATTCCTTCAACTCTTCCTCTAGAGGTAACAACTTTTAGGTCACATTGGAACTTAACCTAGTGGCAGGAGGAGCAGCGGCTCTTAAGGGATTTCCTTCTCATGAGACTTAACCACTAATTTTGATCAGAGGTCCTCTCCTAGGACTTATCCAGCAATCATGGTTCAGCGGTCTTCTTAATGGAAATTCTATCTTTTTTTACGCAGGAGCCACGGAGAATGCAAATATTTATCAAAGGAAACCAATATCTAAATACTGTATTCTAAAACGTCTCTTTTTTATTAGACTTTTTAAAAAGAAATATATAGAGAATTTGGCGTCCAACTCTTTTTTAGCACTCCAATTGGAAACAGCAGCCATCACTAAAGAATTAACCCTCCACAAATCGCCTACCAATGAATGAGGCATCTGCTCATCCATCCACCTAGAAGATATCCTTTGGCAACTAGATAACAATTCACCATGGGTTGGATTTTATGATATTGTGTATTAACGCCCTCATCCAACCTCAGCAGATTAACCCCAGAAAGCTAGCAACCTGCTTAAATAATGGGACCTTTTACCAAACAACTAAAACTTTAATGGCTTAAAAGGTTAAAAGGTAGTTGTTGTCACCAAAAGCGTTGTCAACTCCCAGAAACTAGTCAATATACCTTTAAATAGTTGGCAACAAACTCCTTTTAACTCCTACAAAATAATAAATTATCTGCTAAGTTGATATTTGAACTAACATTTTATTGTCAAAAATGCTCCCTGATGAAACATTAGTAAACCATCAGGAGCAGATACTGGCATATTAGCTAATGTTTATTAGGGATATTTCACCAAACAATGGTTATGTTTAAAATGATAACTTTCATATCCATTAGAGAAATTTTTCCATAGAGCATAAGCAGATATATTTATAATCTGGTCATGTTGGATGTTATGATCATGTTAAAGTCCAACAGTAGATTCTGGTTTCTTTGAAGAAATTATTAGACCTGATGGAAACCCACACTCATTGATATCTGTAATGAAATTTACTATCTCTTTGGTATCATCTGCATTAACATCCCATGGCAGAAATTTTTAAAATCTTTATTTGAGGTAATCCAACCAGGGGATGAACATTACTGATACAAAAATAACGACCAAAAACACAAACCAAATGCCCTAAATGAGTGGCGAGACACCAAAACAAAAAAAAATTAACCTACTAAGTGTAGCAGTTGTGAACCGCTTATCCCACCATGGCGTAGGGGGAGGGGGAGGGGGATTAGGTGCATTATCAATTTCATCTTTATGAATGAAGAGGCGGATCAAAGCTGGAGCAAAGGGGTTGGGGCATCCTCAGGATGTGGGTTGAGGAAAAATAAAAAAGTGTTAATTTCTTTGGTAACAATATGGGCCTGGAGTATAGCCTCCAGTAACTTGGCAATATGGTGTTCAGCTTGTATGCATGCAACGAGAAGCTGGGAAAATTTAGTGATACTGGCTCTGGTAATGCATGTGCTGGGGGAAAATTCTACCAGTGCAACAACTTTCTTGATAGCAGAGGTGGCAGTTTTCTTAATCGTGCAATTTCTACTTTTGCAACCTCAGGGAAATCGGCAGGGTAATTGATTATATGTAGCTCTTCATTAAACTCAGTGACAGATTGTGCCTTGGCTTCGTGGAGATGGCGGCTATCAGGATAAGCCATGGCGGCATCAGCAAGTTGATGGTCACCTAATAATGGGGTAGCGGTGGGTTTGGACATCTTTCTTTGGTTAGAATGGGGCATCGAAATCTGATGGTAGATATGGTTCCAAATTAATTGGAAAGTCGGGAGGTGGTACAATTTCCCCAGATTCAGTTAATTCATCCAATAAGTCCAAGGGATTTTGGTTGAGTGTGATTGATTCGGAGGGACGTGGCTTTTTTAGGTAAGTTTTGGGGCGTAAAATTAGTTGGATTGAATATGGGTCCAAACCTGCTCCTGATTGGGTATATTGTGAGAAATTAATCTGGCTTGGGCTTTGGTTGCAAAAGTTTTATTGATTTTTGAGCGTTCAGCTGGAGGGGTGGGGGCAGCCAAAATCCCCACTAAAACGCTGTTTGTGCGGCCTCATGTGTGGTCATGGCGGATTCCGTTTGTTTTAGCTGTAGGTGCAGTTTTTCTTGGAATGATCCAACTCATGGAAGAGGGGGCAAATGGAGCGGCCGTTATCAATACAAGCCCAAAAGAAGTGATTTGGTGCAGATGGGATATGGACACGTGGTGGGATGTGCTGGGCTATGGTTGGCTGGTGGGGGTATTGGTGGCCATTGACCATAGTGCCGCTAAACGCTCAGCTCCACTTGGGACCAGGAAGTGGAGGTTGGGGTTTGTACCATACTTGGATAGCCCCATCATTAATTTTTCATAGAGTGTTTGAGGGGGAAGGTGCGAAGGAAGGTTTGCAAGGGTCACCAGCTTTGTGGTGTCACTGTGGAGGCGTGTACAGGTTTTGATAACAGGTGTGTTTTTATATATTAAGGGCGTAGTTGCTGCAGCAGCTGCGTCCTCTTCAGTGGGAAAACCAATATCAAAATGGCCCTTATAAGAGAGAAAGTCTATAAATCCTTCTGGGGAAAAACGTGGACATTGCCAGCTTGATTATCGCTTTTTCAGCATACAGGAAGAGATACCCCATATTTGACTCAGAGGCAAAAGTGAATATTGGATCAGGGTAGGGCAAGCTGGTGGGGGGTGGGTTGGGTTGACTCGCGCCAAGTGTAATAATAAGTCCCTTGGAGGGAAAAATTGGCTTGATGCATTAGGCGGACTGGATGAGACAGTTTGCATGAATTTGCCTACTGGGCGGAAAACGCTAGCAGGTGGAACGCTGCTGCACCACGCTGGGGCAGCAGGTGGCGGATCCGCTGACATAGATGAAAAACTAATATAGTGTAGGTGGCGATGTAAATTAATGGATGCTTTTTCAATAAATTTTCTCGAAAGTGATGTCAAGCAGAAAGAAAACATATCCCATGGCAGAAAGAATCCAAGAAATCAACCCAAGGAAATTTTACATCCCCTATTTGTTAAAGAAAATGTATACATGGAATTTTTACCACAATTATACAGCCAATTATCTAATTTGATATGCCTTATCCAGGATAGTATTTGAAAAATAATCTGGTAGATTGGAGTATTAAAAACCCAAGGAAAATGAAAATGTCAATGTCGTTGCCGCTCTTTGCTATCAAGTGCAAATCTAGCCAAATCGCGTTTGATTCCATTTTACACCCCAAAAATGGTAAAATCAGAGGCCACCATACACCCAACTAGCTCTCCTTTGTGCAAGAAGCATGGTCAAGACTATTTCTTGAAATCAGTTTGATGGTAGATGGTGATTATGTTCCTTTGATCAGTATTTCCCGCACCTATCTAACCACTGGATCATACCTAAGAATAATCAGAATGGTGATGACATGCAGATTATGGATGTTATCATGGGTATTAGAGTATTCCCAATAGAAGTTAAGTCTTTCATTGGCAAGTCTGCTGTATGACACTGACCAGGGGATGGACACTTCTGTTAAAAGAATTTGTAAATAACAAGACAAAAAAGACGAGGGGAGGATACCCCAGTGGTAGAATATGGACCCACTACCACTGCCTCCACAGAGTTTGATCCTGGTAGTTGAACTTTGGGCAGGGGACGACTATGACTGTGTTGGCGTTACGCTCCAATGCCCCTAAATTGAGATAGAAAATAGTAAGGCGGTCCATGGAGTTCCTGGCCTATCATACGCTGCACATGGAGGGTTTACAAGTTTTTCCTCCTTTCCCATTAATTTGAATCCCCTTCATCAGTTCATATTGTCCCATGTCGGCCCACCTCAATTAAAATTTAAAATTTAATCAAGACAAAAAAGACCCCCAGATTGGGTGTCATGTTCACATGACTATATTAAAGGGATCATTTGACAGAACAATTCTGGGCGCCAAGATTCTAAGAAGGTTAAGCTTCAGGACCTTACTGACTTGAGACACACATTGAAAAACAACGCTGGGTACAGGCCAGGCATACCCAGATTGGTTCAGAGGAAGTGTAACCTGACCAGCCATGTATAATGGCCGTAGCATTAAAAAAGATGTGCTATCTTATAAATTACAACAGCTTGATTCAGATAATAGATGAAATGGGTGTTCAAAGCACATTCAATTTATGAAATCTTTAACTCGGTTGGGCTCAACTTCAATCAATACCTCGAGTTCAGTTAATTCAAAGTACTTTACCCAGTAAGATGATAGTGTGCACTTATTGGTGCACAAGGGCTTAGTATTTTCTTTCTACTATCAATAATTCCCTCAAGTTGGCTTAAATATATTTGCTTGAGACCAACCTTTCTCTTTGTTCATCTCCCCTTTAATAAACCCTTTTTTTAGTTTTACATTTTCTTCTTATGTTAAATTGGATGAACCTGTGCGTAGACCTCTTTGAGGAGCTCTTGCGCAATGTTAGCCATGTTGTTTATGCAAATTTTACCCCTATCTGGCGCATAGCTGGTCTGCTTGGGTCCCCTCCAGACCAAAGCAATCTTACACTCCTGCACAGAATACCGCTTGGATATGGACTCCTTTTTGGGATTTACCAAAATCTTTCTGTTTGTAATATTTATATTGTTCTACTTTACTCTTAACACCCTTAGCTTATGTTACTTTAGCTTAAGCACCCTCTGAAGGGCTATCTTTCCTTTAATACTGACAATTATTTCCCTAGCGTTGGTCCTGTGCTCCGTGCACCACCATGCTGGGAAATGAAGCTTTATAGACACTCTCCTGACATGAGGCAGAGCTACCTCCTATTGCCATCCTATACCACCAGGACATAGAAGTGAGAGTGCTTAAGAAGTGTATTATGCCATGATAGAACACAAATGGAGGAAAGGGTCCGTGACCAAGAACCAAATGGGGAACCAAGAGTTTATCATCTTTTAGTAACGGGGTGTCATGTGGCCAAACAACCAGGCTTGAAAGTGATCAATATGTGGTAGTAATTGACTGCTTCACATAGGTTAAATCTGTGCCAGAGAAGGCATCCAAGACAATGGTTTGAATCTTCCATAATGCTATTGCCAAAATGAGCGCACAGAGGAGGGAGGTATGGGTGAATTTATTCTGAGAGCAAAGGTGTTATTTGACAGTCTATGCTCCTGTATGTTGTCCATATGGAAGAGACACATATCTTCTCGCCAGATAGCCCTTAAAGGCGGACATTCTTCAAGATGGTGTTCTAGAGTCCCATGTTTGCGGATAACTGTACATATAGATTGAGAGGCGATTGGACCGCTCAGCATTGCGATATACCCTTTACAAGGATCTCCACACTTGAGCACTATCCCTGGGCTGTAATAAAGGTTGTGAGCATACCTCCATATCATCTCTGATTTAAAGTGTAGGGGATGTCCAGCATATTAATATGGTTTGTATGGTAATTTTATGTGGATTGAGAGGTAACATGTTATTTGAAAACTTTTTTTAACTTCTTGGCTGTAAAGAAAGTAGGGTGGCTCCTCTGGGTGGCTTGCTGCACATAAAGATCATAAACTTTTATCTTCTCATGGCCAGGAGCAACCGCTTGAAGTGTGCAGGGCACTATGTGGGCATGCATCAGAATGGTGGGATGTCAGATATCTTAGCAACGACTTAGGGTTATTGGAGCTACTATGACAAATAGTATGTGAAAAGTTGGATATTGCAGCTCAGGCCCAATGCTGGATTGAAATTACTATATTAGTTACCTAGGCAATCCAAGAGCCTAGTATATGGGATTTTATTCCCCACATAGTTTTTAAGCCCCATACTGCCACTATGCCTTTGGACAAACAGAACTTCATGTCTAACAAGGGTTTGGCATCCTGACCAAAACCTCCCCTGAAGGAGAGCATATACCAAAATAAAAAAAGGATGATGAGAAAGCTATAGCATACGCTAAGAGCCAAATTATTGATAATAGCAATGATTTGGCAATCATTACCCAGTCTATCTGGCTTGTGTTCTCACCTATGAGGGGACGATGTACATACTGCATTCAAAAAGTTCCGGGACTAATGCTATTAAGGACACAACTTTTCAGATAAATGAAATTTTATTATTTATTATATAACATACATCCCTTCCCTCTCTAAACAGATTTTAGATAGCTCATACAATTGTTGAAAGGTATGCGCATAGTTCTCCTTCAAAATTGTGTTTAAAACAGCTGTCACATTCTTCTGAATTGTCTCTACATTATCAAAACGCTGCCCCTTCAGTGCCACCTTCAGCTTAGGGAACAGAAAGAAGTCAGCCGGGGCCAAATCTGGTGAGTATGGTGGATGGTTAATCACTGTGACTGATTTTCCAGCGAGAAATTGTGAGACAATCAATGATGAGTGGACTGGATCATTGTCATGCAGAAGAAACCAATCCCCTGATTGGTACATTTCTGGCCTAACCCTGCGAATTCTTTTCAAAAGGTGATCAAGTACCTCTTTGTAAAATGGTCCAGTTACAGTCTGGCTGGGTGGCAAGAATTCTTTGTGGATCAGTCCACTTAAATCAAAAAATGTGATCAGCATTGTTTTCACTTTTGATTTTGTGGCCCTCACTTTCATGGGTCTGCCATCTCCTGGGTCGCGCCATTCAGCTGTTTGACATTTGTTAGTTGGGTCATACTGGAAACACCACGATTCGTCACCTGTGACAATGTTCTGTAAGAAATTCTGGTTGTCATCGGCCCATTCAACAAGACTTTGCGATGCTTCCACATGTTTTTCTTTTTGCTCTGCTGTTAACGATTGTGTAATGAACCTGGCACACAGTTTCCGTTTGACGAGTACATCATGCACAATAGTGTAAATACTACCCACACTGATGCCGATCTCTTCTGATAAAATCTGGATGCTCAGCTGATGGTTGATGGACAGTGCGGCACAGACACGCTTGACATTCTTATTAGTCACGCTTGTGTAGGGGCGCCCATCTCATGGATCATCTTCTAGAGACTCACGACCATTTTTTACGTGCATGCCACTCAAACACTTTGCTACGACTTAAACAATGTTTTCCATATGCAAGTTAAATCATTGAAAACGTTTCTGTCACACTTTTTCCACATTTAAAACAAAATTTAATTGCAGCTCTTTGCTCCATCTCAAAAATTATAACAACAAGGAAAAACCAGATAAACTTAACAGTGTCGCTGTTTACTATGGAATGAGTCCCCAACAATGCAATTGTCACAGGAAGTGGGTGAAGGTTGTCAGATAGTGTTCCAGCTGTGACACAGAGATAGCTCCATCTGTATGTCTATAGCAGCATCAGTCCCAGGACTTTTTGAATGCACTGTGTATGTAGTCACTTTGTACAGGATTTAGTTCTTTATTATGGTGTTGGCGTAGCCTGCTAACTCAAGTCATATTTCCAAGTGGCTGAAAGGCCCATGACAGGCATAGAAGCAAAAGGAAGTTCAAGAGGGGCGATGCTGGAAAATCGCCTAGTAAAGCTAACAAGGGACCAGTAATTGGTGTATACAAATGGCAAAAGGTGGAAAATGTCCATCGGTTTAGAAAAATGCCAAGCAGGGTGATATTTGTTTAGTTTATCTTTAGTGCTGAAGTACTTACCATGGAGTACACTTAAATGTTTAGTTTGCTGATGTGAGCATCATGTCTATTAAAGATAACAAGCATACAGTCATCAGCAAATGCCAACATTCCGACTGGTGCCTTGCCATGGACACTAACTTCAGTAAGACGGACATTTAATTTGTAGATGAGTGTAAAGGCTGAATTTATAAACTTGGGGCTTAAAGGGTCACCTTGATGGGGACCCCTTTGTTTTTTTTTTAGTACTAGATGGTCCCAACCCAATGGGGACCCCTTTGTTGACAACAAATTTAGTCAAAAAACCCAATCCACGGACTTCCATTGTGGCTGATTTAGTAAGCAGCATCACCCAAATGATGAATCTGGCTAGTAGTTTAAAAAATGTAAGCATTCCCTAAGATATGCCCTGTTAACCCAGTCATAGGCTTTTTGTTAGTTAAGAAAAACAAGCGCACCAGTTGTTAGCTTTTGCATAAATTAGCAACTTTATGGATGTTATCCCATATGGATATTCTTGTGATGAACTATACTGTGCAGGGGAGATCACTTTAGAGGTAAACTCACCAAGGCGCTTTGCCATAATTTTGTCAAATAGCTTTGTATCAATGTTTCTTATAGATAGGGTGCCAGTTAGATAAGTCCAAGCTACCAACTTTCAAATAAAGCTACCATATAAACATCTTGGCCTCCAGGAAGGTGGCATTCCTTCATAAGACATTTATACACTGAAACTAAAAGAATGTTGAAGGAGGTGGAATGCGTGTCAGTAGGGCGTATGGCTAACAACCTAAAGTTGCAGGTTTGATTTCCGCCCTTCGCACATCAATCAGGGTACCAGCTGAAGGAAGCTTTGAATATTAGTAGATTCAATGACCTGAAAACCTTATCCATGATGTAATTAGAAAAAGCTTAGTTCTGATCAGGAGGCGGAAAACTTTCTCTGATGGAGTGACCCTGCTCAGGTTTCATATTGATGTTTTTTCTTTCAGTAATGACCGTCCCCTGGTCGTCTTACCTTAGATAAACTAAAAATTATATTGAATATGTTAAAAATTATTGCTGATAAAACTTATAAGGTTACCATCAATGAAATGGGGATTTCTTGTGTGGTGAAATATAGACAGCATCCCAGAGTTCTTCCTGCAAAATTAAATTTATTAAATTGGGAATTTAGGCTGATTGGTTTCTTTCTCTCGATTTGCCCACTTTTTGGTCAAATCCTGATCGATTTAATTTAAAAAACACAACTCCACTCATGGTCAGCCCTCTTTGGTCCCCTATATCAACGAGCTTAACGCCCGCTGCCCCCTCATGGGGCAGGGGGGCGCCCCCTCCTAATGTTTTTCAGCCTCTGCCAAAATGCGCCCAGGAAGGTTCTGCTAGCTGACCAACTCGGCCGGTCACTTCATCCCACCCAAGGACCTAGTTTTACAC
This sequence comes from Massospora cicadina, assembly GCA_022478985.1. NCBI lineage: Eukaryota > Fungi > Entomophthoromycota > Entomophthoromycetes > Entomophthorales > Entomophthoraceae > Massospora > Massospora cicadina. The sequence continues at coordinate 37,156 of JAKSZP010018819.1, read as the reverse complement.
CTCGCCCTCATGCAGGCGGTGCCCCGTTGCCCCCTAGTACTCCCTCAGAGCACCATGAATTTTGGCTTTCAGGTCAAATATGGCAAGTTGTTCCCATATTCTAACCGCCCTATCATTGAATTTGCCCAGGATCTTTTGCATCTTGCTGGCTTCATCAACTTCCGCCCTTCAAGAGGTATTTTGACCTCAGCTTCTCATGAGAAGCCAATGCGGCAGTCACGGCTACCATTCCCCTGGTGTTCCAGGGTGTACCCCTCCCTACCACTCAAACCCAGTTGCCCACTGATACCACTCTAGTGGTTCATATTGCAGGCCTCCCTACCCACCTCCCCCCAATATTTTATACAATGAACTGTTGGCCGGTTTGTCAGCACATGGTTCAGATCCCATCCTCCAATTTGTGGTTCCCATTGGAGCCTTCCGACTTGCAGGCCCTCAGGCCTTCGCAACCATAAATCTCACTTCCCTGGAGGTTGCCCTCTTGATACCCCTCGCACCATCATTCCCTCTGCCCCAGATCATCCTTTTGGGCCCGCGTAGATGGAGATCGCACCATCTGACCTACCTGTTTTGAACTAGACCATTTGAAATGGCACTGTCCCTCCAACACCTGAGCTGCGGCCCACAAACCCAACTCTTCACATGATGACCCAATCGCTGACCCAGTAACTTTCTTCCCCTAGGCACTTTCCTCCCCCTCCTATCAAAAAGCCAGAATCTGCAGCAGGGCCAGCCCCAGCCAATCAGGAGCAAAGCCCTCAAGCCTCCTCTCCTCAATCAACCAATCAGGGGTCCAACTGGACTCTGGTTAATTCTAAGTTTACACGTGCTTTATCCCAAGCCACGCTCCCCCATGCTAATGCATTCTCCCTAATTAATTATTGTCAACCAAAATACCTGGATTTATTTAATTGAAGTCAATGAATCAGATGAGCCTGTATCCAAATCATTCAGCCCTCCTTGCTTTGCAGAGTTCATCAATGCCAACTATGCTGCCCAGTTCCCATCTCACCACTATTCACCTCGCCCAGGTGCCCCCATATTACAATCTGACCATCAGTTATTTGAAGAGGTGATTGCCTCACCTCATGATATATCACTCCAGTCTGCTGAAAGTTTGTCCGTCGAGGTTTTATCAAAGGCCTTGTCCCCCCTCCTGTGGACCCCGTGCTGACCCACCCACAACAACGAAAATTCCTCCACCAATATCACCTTGCCAACAATAATATCAAATTTTTGGCGCAACAAGATAAGTTTAGCCCAAGAATCCGCCTCACTCCCAAAGTTGTAGACATGGCTTCTTCCTTGTGCGACTACAGCCTTAGATGTGAGAAGGCCCTTGCCACTTACCTTTCTGACTGCCTTGAAAAAGGTATCCCTTAGCTAGATCCAATCCCCTCACTGGACCCCACTTGCAAGATGCGCCTACGCCCTTGCTCTCTGCTTTGTGCCGCTGCCTATTGGCCCCAGTTGAGCTCGCTCAGCCTCCTGGTCCCTCCTCTCCCTCCGCCATGGTCAGTTAGTAGTTTTTGCTTCCAACTTAGTTGGAGTTTAGCTTTTGTTTTTTACGTCATTCGCAGAGCCTCAGCTGTGTCATTTCAACTTTTGGTGTGGTTTTCTTTTATTAGTGCTTGCCAATGTCCATCCCCTGGTTGGCATGCCTCAATTAAATTTTGGAATTTGGCTGTTTCAGATATGATCGTTAAATAGGAAATTATTTATTCCTTAAGTTATAAATGATCCAGCTTTATAGAAGTTAAAGTAGAAACTGTGTACCTCCGCTAATATTTCCACCAACATCTCCACAATGAAAATGTCTGACTCCAAACCTGTTTATGTGCAATGGTAATTTTAGGGGAGTACACTTGACAGAATTAGTAGAAAGACCATGTTTTACCCGCCATTAAATGTTTTGATTCAAAATGAACAATGTGGTGTTTGTGTTCTTTTAACAATGCTTTCAGGTGGGAGGATAACTCACACACTTGCGCCCCTATGAATAGCTGTAACCTGCTGCATGACAATTTCTTTCAGATGATCGACTTCACCTGGGTGTGCTTAATAACAATTGAGGATGCGCGGGATCTCAGCGCTTTAAATGTGTTTGCCGTGATATATGGTGTGCATTTTAAAATCTGAACAAGTAGTCAGAGAGTCTGCAGAAGGGAGTTTCAAGCCTGTATTGATGACACACTTTATGATCCAGATATTTTGTTTGGGTAGAGTGAGAATGTTCAGGAAAAGCTTAATTCCTATGGGCGCCTGGCAGATGTGTGTGACAAAGTAAATGACACAAAAACAAGCTGGTGGTCGGAGAATATAATTTTTTTGTGGAAATTGAAATTTTGAAGGTTAAAAGCTAAAGGCGCAAGTATGAGATGGATGCATGACATAGACACCAGTTGGTTATTACATACATAAGGGTGATTCATGCTTGATGGAGGTATATATCTTTATTATAGTATCATAGAGGCCCATGGTAGCCATCAGTATGTGAAGTTGAATGTGTCCCTATGGGCCTCTGGTGTTGAAGGCCATTGATTGGTCACCAGGTTTAGCCAACAATCCATGTTATCAACAACAAAGGTGTTAAGGAGAAGGGGAAGAGGTCAAAATCAGAAAAAATCCTTGATGAACCTCTGCAAAGGTTATGTATAGTACTGATGATTGTGTGTACCTTGTCATATTAGGAGAATGTAACAGCCACTATGTGGACATTAAAATTAATTTTCACAAATAAACTTAAGTTGGTGGTTTATAAAGACTAGCACCCCTCAGTGCTGTGACCAAAAGGAAAGTGTTGATAGGAGCATGTTAGCTCATACCACCTCCTCTCCTTATGAACATTGGGTTTCTTGTTTTGCCAGCGTGTTAACAGGGGAGTTTTTTAAAAATTTAAATTCTGGCCCAGAACAGTAAGGCCCTGAGTCTCACGATCTCAGAGTCCCTATTGCTCCTGAGTTGCCCAGTGCGTCTCAGGGGTGACTGGCAGGTCCCCATGCCCTACGTCTTTGCTTTTTATGGCACCATTGCATCCTTGCTATGAGTACCATACTAGTGGATAGACGCATAGTGTAATTGGCACCCTTTAAGGTTTCATACTTGGTCCTCTTCATTCCTTTGATAGCTCACAATTATCATTGAGGTGCACTTGTGATGCACCATAATTGGATTATTAGGATTTTAATGGGTTTGATTGGGGAACCACATTATATTCAGAGCACAGATTACATGTGAGAGCGTGCAAATCCCTGGCTATTGCGAATCAGTGCCCAAATTGTACTTTGGCGAGGTTTTTTAATAATGCAGATTGACTGGTTGCTGTTAACATCTGATTGGTTCATCACTTAAATTATTCCATATCTGCCTAAGTCTGATCAGGTGAGATGTAAGTTCCGCCTAGGCCTTTGTCTTGCCATGGTGAGCTTATGGCCTGTTTGGTCTTTTTACATATTTTGTGAAATTGGATCAACTATCAATAGTACCTGGTCTCCACATTTAGAGGTTTCAGTGGTTCTATAACTGTGCTGTATTTAGGTCTCTTTCACCCATTTATTCACTACAGATCTAAGATTCTCTAACAACATCTTTGACTGGGCAAGAATAAACCTTGTGTCCAAAATCTATGCAGTGGTTTCAGATAGGCGGTGCGCTATCCAGTTTTGGCCAAATTTGTTGACCTTTTCCATCAAAAGTAGGCAGCCATATATGTGAAAATTTAATGAGATCCTCTGCAACATCTTCTCAGGTTAATTAACCTGATGGCCTTCCTGGTAAAAAGGCTAGAATTATGGGGAATTTTTGCAGTTCATACCGTTTATTTTCTTTATACTTTAAAAATCATGTGCAATTGGTTTGACCATCCATCAGTTCAAGTAATATTCGGTTTAATTATATTTCTATAATACCTGATATGGGCTTTGATATTATAAGGCATCTTGAGCGCACTGACATTGACTTCATGAAGGAGTCATTGAAATTTGTATAAATCACTTTTGGTGCTCTTGATCCAATCTGAGAATCTTAAACCCATAAAAAAAACTTAACCCCTTGATGTAACTTTTATCCACACTTTCTAGTATTTTTCTAGTTCTTGGTATTAGTGGATTAGATCTGCTTTCAGGACATATACTTAACACTTCATCTGTCCCTTGCTTTAGCATATATATTTGGTAGGAAGAATCTTATTCTATAATGACATTCTGTCAGAGCTCCAATGCAATTGGTTGATTAAAACTAAAATAAAAATCCGCCAAGCTAAGTAATTTTATTAACTAATCTAATTAGTTATTAGTCCATCAGCCTCTTACTCTGATGCTGCTTAGTACACATGCAAAACATCAATAGAAACTCTAGTAGGAAGGGATTTCTGGATTTAATTCTAAGTAGAAAAATCTCTTTTTTATGTGCTAGAGAAGAATCTAAATAAGATTTTGACTGAAAGAAGGAGTTGAGCTTAGGGGAGTACGTGATAATTCATTGTTATTTTATCTGTTAATAATAAATACCCTATTGCCAAATTTTTCCTTTTTTGAGTTTACTAAGGATGCTGTCTTCATACATCACCTTATTTAATTAATTTCTAACCCTGTGCCTTCGAAATATGAGCCTGAGTGTCAATTTCAACTTGTAAAGCTCACTAAAGGACTCTCACACTAGTTCCCTGTAGTTTAAACTAATCAGTATGGTTCCCAGTAGTTCTAAGGATGGATCCATTCCAATGGAAGTAGTACCAGGGTTGGAAGAAGAAGAGGTATCACTAGAGGTCCCGTTAATCCAGTCTGATGATGCATAAAGTATGTGCAGCTTTAAACGCTCACGTTGGCCAACTGTAAGATATTAAACTTGGCCACAACTGACAAGTCAAATAGTTAGACAAGCTAAATGACATACATGAATGTCACCTAGAGAGCTTGGATGCAGATACAACTGGAACTGTTCATTCTGTTACCCTTTTGTATTAACTCTTTAAGGCCTTATACCTTTAAGTAAAAACTCAGGGGCAGAAGGTTAGGTCCCTAGTGAAAAAGAATATCAATATTAAAGCGTTATTCCTGGCCTCCACCCAGAAATTTAAAAATATGGAAGGTTTATAACAAGCGGAGCGCCTCCAGGTCAAATCCTGTGAAACTATCTCAATGGTAGATAAGCCGTCCAGTATGGTGATCTAACCAATGAGGAACCTCTTTTTTTGTTGTTGGGTGCAAATATTAAGAGCGACGAGGTGGGGGGAGCGCCAGAATTGCCTATGGTATTCACTTCTGCTCTAGGGGTTGGAGCCTCTGCTTGGGCAAAATGATGGCAACTCCTCCCCCTGAGCCATAAGACTTTAAATAATTGTGAACCTCTGTTCAACCTGCACGCGCTTCTGATGGTGCCGCTACACCTAAACCTGTTGATACTTCTACTCGAGCTGCACCAGCAGTTCAAGGCCAGTTCATGCCAATGTTTCTTCTTCGCCAATTGGGAAGTAAATTAGGGGCAAACCTGGGCCTTTAGTCCTATTAGCATAAGCCTCCTGTTCATGTAAAGCCTATCAACTTGCCAAATTTTGACAAGAATGCCAATATAAATACTTTATTAGTCTCTTTAAGATTAACATGGCTGAAGCGTCAGTGAATGCTAAGTTGGCGATCATCGAGAATTCTTTGGCCACAGAGAGTCAGGTTTAGTATGCCTAGGTTACCAAAGATTGGCATTACCTAGCGTAAAGGTAAAGGACCTTCTCATTGAAGATTTTGTTGGGGTGGAACAAATGATCACCCACAAAACTGAATCCATTAACATCTGTTTTAGAAAAGTTGAAATGGTCAAAGCTTTTGCTGAGCGGTTTCTTTTGGAAGCCCAAACGCTGGAAGGGACTAATGTTATCAATGATTTTGATGCACAAATTGCCCTCCGCCATGCCTGTGAGCCTTACCAGTACTTATATCAGTAAAGATTCCAGTTTTGAATGAAGAAGATAAAATCACTCACATGTTGAATAATCTCCAGTGTTGCGATGTTACTTTTGTGGCACCAAACAAGAGCTATCAAGAGCTCTGCAAACCTTGGCCTAGGGCTATTTCTCTAAGAAAAGAGTTACCCTCACCTCCAACTTATGCGCCTTCAGTCAGAAAAATCAGACTTTAGCCAGGTTATTCGTAATTACTGCCAAAAAGTGGGCCATTATGCCAATCACTGCCTAAGCTTAGCAGAAGCCTAAAGTTCATGTATTTCACCCTGTGTATGATGAAAAAGTGGGTAAAGACAAGGCGAAGTAGAATCGTTAATTTCTACTTAAGCCTCCAATAACAAAATTCACAAGGATCAAAGAAATCACCACAACACTCTCTTATGTGACATATGAGTGATTATGCCGAGCTGCCTTTGACAGTCTCAGTGTCAAAAAATGTTAGTGTAGTGGTGATCACCCACTCCCAAGAATCTCTGGTCGCTGAGTCAGCGGATGAAGTAGTGTCAAAACCTTATGCTCAACAGTTAACATCTGAGTATCCCATTTCTACAGAGATTCTTAAGTTCAATGGAGTCCAAGCGGCAGTACTCATTGAGGAATTGAAGGAGTTCAGCTTGCAGTTGTGTGAACAGTTACAAAAGTTTTAGGTCACGTGAGCCTAGTGGATGTCCTCACAATAAACCCTTCTGATATTTATTTTTCTGTATTTCTTACATTAATATACCTATTGATAAGCTCATGGTCTGAGCTACTGTAGACATTGGGGCACCGATCAGTATTGTATCTAATCAATTGGTGAAATTTTTAGGGCTTGCTCCAGACTTAGACCACCATAAAATTTACAGTACCGCCGGTCCCCATACTTTAACTTCATAAGGAGCATACAGCCTTTTTACCCTGAGCTTTGGTACCTTAGTAAACTCCTCCCCTGCTATTGTATTGCCTAATCAGCATCACAATTCTATATTGAGGTATTGGTTTTGAGGAAATATGGAGCTAAAGCCATCTTTAAAGAGAATACATTTTAAATATTAATGCAATCCCTACTGTTCGTTTATAATAGGAAGGACGCAGCCGTAAAGGCCCCAAAACAAGGGTTTGTTAACCTTGTATACAAAGACAGTATTGAACCCATTGTTTATCTGTGGATAAATTTACAGACCCAGAAGTTAATGACACAGATTTTAGAATCAAAGAGCATTACTATCCGTGCTAATCATACTCTAATCATTTTGCAGGGCATCAAATTATAATGGGTACTGAAGTTGTCTAAATCCATTCCCCATGGTAATACAGTAGTATTGTTTCCCCGTTTTTTGCTCCAAGTTAGAACCAGTCATACTGCCTGGATTTATATTGTAAGAACATGGTGAAATTCAGGCGCTTTTAGCTAACCTGTACCCCTATATTATTGAAGTTAAGCTATATCCAGGTAGTTTCTTTCATCCATATTTTAACATTAGAAGAGATTCTGAAAATCCAAAAGTTTTGTGATTTAGAGTCTTTGGGCTGAAGAATAACGAAATTCAAACTTTCTACTCATTGATTCCTTGAGAGCTCCTCTCAGAGTTGACAGAGGATAAAAAGGACCAAGCTTTGGCCTTGTTTGACAAGTACAGCCTTATATTTGCAAAGGATGACTATAATTTGGGGTGCGCACTTGAGGTGTTCACCAAATTGATAGTGATAACAATTCGCCAATTTGCTTTCATCATATTAGGTGTTAGAAAGAAGAGGATGACGTGGTTAACGCTGAAATTGATCATCTATTACAGCAATGGATGTTATTGCTCTCCAAGAGTCCCTGGGCCGCCCCAGTTTTGGTTGAGAAGAAAGATGGGTTAAATTGCTTGGTAATAGATTACTGGAAGCCTAACAATATTACCAAGAAAGATAATTACCTTAACCCTATATTGACAATGCACTGGTTCGCTTGGCCGGCGCTCAATACTTCTCCGCTATGGACTTAATCTCTGGATATTGTAAGATTAAGTTGCTAAAAGAGGAACAGGAAAAATGCGCTAGGATCACCGCCCAAGGTCTATACCAACCCACATGGATGCTGCAAGGGCTGTGCAGCACCCCAGCAACTTTTCAACAGGATATAGATAGCATATTAGGGTATTTAAAAGTCTTCTGTGTGCTGGTGTATTTGCACGATATTAATGTGTTTCCAGAACTTTTTGGACCATCTGCAACATTAGATGAATTTTCCACCAGTTAGCACAAGCCAACTTGAAAATCAAACCTTTTAAGTGAAATTTCTTCTGTGGACAACTTGAATTTTTGGGCTTGTCATTTACAAAATAAGGCTTAAGGCCCCAGCCTTCTAAGATTGAAGCTATTGAAAAAATATCCCGCCCAAGCAGCAAGTAGGTTATTCAGATATCTTTAGGTATTATTGGCTCTTATTGAAAGTTTGTTATCATAAATTTTCCCTCACAGCTGAAAAATAAGAATGTTTTAGGTCAAATTCAGTTGAAAAGGGGAAATGCAGTTATTTGCAATTTTCTGATGTTGTCAAGAGCGCTTCTGTTAATTATAAAAATGATGATATCAAGGATAATGGCCGAAAAGACCCTGTCAATTCTCGGTGGAACCCCACAAATTGAGGTAACACAATTTCACATAATAATTGGGCAGCGACCATGAAATTGAGCAGTCAGATAACTCTGCCCACGTGATGGACTTTTGGACATCTATTGGTGGTACTCCCCAGCCTCAACCTAGTCCTTCAAAGCACCTACGCAGAGACCACCCCCTTTTATAGGCATGGTGGGGGACCTTGCAAGGCGCAAAAGATTTTGTGAATGGGGATTGGATGAAGTTAATTAAATCATTACCTCATGGGTACGTTTTAGCCAATAGTAATTCCCCTACTATTGTTCAGCCAAAAATGAAGCGAGTATTCTGAGCTTCAATAGAGTGCTTTATAATTTTCTAATTTGGATGGAACAAGCCAAACCAAACTTACTAGTAAATTTTCTCCAACCTTTGATACTGTTAAAATACTGATTGGACGGATATTGAGAGGGATTACTTCCTCCTTTATACCTCGTTTTACTAATCAATACTCATAAAAACCCAAGTTTTTATTTTGAATCTTTATATAATTTATTAAGACTTTTGTGGGATCCAGCGGCGTTTGCACAAGAGAACACCTAAAAAGCTGGATTCCTATTAATTGGTGCTCACTACAGGGAACACCTGTACTCCAAGATTAGTTGCTTTTGAAAAGCAACTTTTTAAGCATTTCATACCGCCTTAAGGATCTTGAGCAGCGCTTTTTCAAAACCCCCTTAAGAAAATGTTCACCCCTAGCAAAGGAACCATCAATACGTTTCTGTATGTCTATGAATCTGCCATGCATGGCTTCTGATTGACAAAAAGTACAATACATTCTTTCCTGCTTAAGCCGCCTAGCGCAAGAGATGATAGTTCCTTACTTGGACCCTTTACTCACTTGGGCAGAGGTAAAGGAGGCTCTTTTGGCTGTATTTAGATCAAAGCAGAGTCTACATAGGGAGCAACAGGCCTTTATGCGCCTTAACATGTATGAGGGTGAACCGCTTATTGCCTTTGCTGAACCATCTATCTTGCTGTGCAAAAATTATCATCCTCTAACATGCTCACCCTTGATGATGCTATCGCCGCCCTGTTAACTGAATTATCTTCTCAGCCCTCTCTAGACAGACATTTCATCTCAGTGAAACGCCATTTTAAAATTATTTGTAGTCTAAAGGAGGATTTAGTAGATGTTGCCGATTACTATTCATGCGCAACCCCTGAAACAGCTGAGGTAGCACCTTTTTTTAGTACTAGATGGTCCCAACCCGCTGAGGTAGCACCTTCATCCCTCATTATTGAGAAGTTACTGCCTGTTTAGCAGTTAGGAGTGAGTTCAAATGTGTCTATTCTCCCTGCGAAACCTGCTTCCTCAGTAAAACTTGAAAAAGTTATCATTCCTTCTTATGAATCAGAGACCTGTAAGGTAGCAAAAACCATACTATCACACAAATTTATAAAATGCCTCTGTGCCTTCCCTTCCAGCCAAGCTGGATAATGCGGCCCCTAAGGCTACTCAATCTTATATGGCCATCTCCCCTACCTCCATTGAGGCCTTACCCGTTGTTGAAAAAGCCCTTGGGGAGGAATCTGAGGGGGTTACAATGACGTTGGTTACTAAATATTGGGAGTCCCCCATGGAAGTAGAGGTGCCTGATCATTTGAACGCTGGAGGAGTAGATGAGACCACCATACCTGAGGAAACGTACGTCAGCCAAATTCTAGGGTGCCCCAAGACTATTGACACTGCCAGCGATGGTGATCACTTCAAATATATCTTGATTTGACCTATTCAGCGGGTCCCTACCATGAAATCCACCCTGGATAAATACCCCAAGACTGCTTAAAAGCTAACCTCCACTTTCCAGCTCAAGGAAGTCTTAACCTTGTCAACTAACTTTAAAGGAACCCTCACTATGGTTGAAGTGGTCATTCAAAAAGTCCAAATAATGGCCATCCTGGACACTGGCTCCCAAGTCAACGTGATTACTACTAAGCTTATCAAGAGTATAAAGCTAGCACCTGACTTGGAGTACACGAATAAATTTGGAACTGCTGGCCCCAACAATTCCCGTGCTATCGGAGCATATTATCACCTTCCCATTTAAGTTGGGAAGCTTATTTTGTCAGCCCCTGCTGTGGCTTTAGATAACAACATGTATAATATGCTCATTGTAATGATTGACGATTGTACATGAATCTAATAAGGTTGGGAATTATGAGATTTGTGTGTGTTGATAGTTGCAATTCCGTTATTCTGATTAGGAGTTTCCTATTCAGGTCAATAATGGAATAAAAATTAAATAAATCAATTATCTGATTGGTTGTTTGTTCTGAGGTTCCCCTCCATTTCTCCGTCAAGTTGCCTGGATGCTATCAATTCTGGAGGCTTTTGCGCCCCTCATTACCTACAATTCATTTGGCCTTTTTAGGAAGTATATCAAACCAAGGTCAGCCCCATTGGACCTCACTTTATAATTTTTATTCCAACTTTGAGCCTACTCCCAATTAAGGCCGCTATTCCCTGGATTTGTTTATATAATTATTTATTTAAGCAAGGAGGTTGATGATGCGGATGGTGGTGCGATGAGGAGGAGAGGAAGGGGGTAGATGCGCCAGGATCCTTTTGAGAATGGGCTTGCCCTGGTGAGAGGAGAAGGATCCAGAGTGGCCTGAGGCAACAGAGGCCAGTTTCCCCACCTCAGCCAGGTAATCCCGAGGTGACAGAGGCCATAGGGACGCACCTCGGCCTGGGGGCCTGAAAGGACAGAGGTCAATGCACCACACCTCAGCCTGGATGCCCGGCAAGGCCATCCATTTGGACAGGACCATAAGGAGTTGGTACAGCCACATATGGGTGTGGTGGTTTAGGGCTGGTGGCGGGCTGGGCCTTGGGAGCCCCATCTGTTACACTCATTGGCACTCAATTAAAATTGAGTATGAGGAAATAATCAACCTGAAGCAAGGTTACCTCTAATTACTAAACTATGAAGTTCCGTTAGTCTTATTCAATAAAGAATCCAGTAAGCATGAATACTCTTACCTGGCTTTTCTTTCTGCTTGACATCACTTTCGAGAAAATTTATTGAAAAAGCATCCATTAATTTCCATCGCCACCTACACTGTATTAGTTTTTCATTTATGTCAGCGGATCCGCCACCTGCTGCCCCAGCGTGGTGCAGCAGAGCTCCACCTTCTAGAATTTTCCACCCAGCAGGCGAATTTGTGTGAACTGACTCATCCAGTCCGCCTAATACATCAGGCCAATTTGTCCCTCCAAGGGACTTATTAATACACTTAGCGAGAGTCCACCCAACCCACCCCCCACCCACTTGCCCTAACCTGATCCAATATTCACTTTTGCCTTTGAGTCAAATATGGGGAATCTCTTCCTGTATGCTGAAAAAGCAATAATTGAGCTGGCAACTTCCACATTTTCACCAGCGGGATTTATAGACTTCCGCCCTTATAAGGGCTATTTTGATATTGGTTTTCCCACTGAAGAGTATACAGCTGCTGCAGCAACTACGCCCTTAATATATAAAAACACACCTGTTATCAAAACCTGTACACGCCTCCACAGTGACACCACAAAGCTGGTGACCCTTGCAAACCTTCCTTCGCACCTTCCCCCTCAAACACTCTATAAAAAATTAATGATGGGGCTATCCAAGTATGATACAAACCCCAAACTCCACTTCCTGGTCCCAAGTGGAGCTGAGCGGTTAGCGGCACCATGGTCAATGGCCACCATTACCCCCCACCAGCCAACCATAGCCCAGCACATCCCACCACGTGCCCATATCCCATCTGCACCAGATCACTTCTTTTGGGCTTGTATTGATAACGGCCGCTCCATTTGCCCCCTCTGCCATGCGTTGGATCATTCCAAGAAAAACTGCACCTACAAATAAAAACAAACGGAATCCGCCATGACCACACATGAGGCCGCACAAACAGCGTTTTAGTGGGGATTTTGGCCGCCCCCACCCCCTCCAGCTGAACTCTCAAAAATCAACAAAACCTTTGCAACCAAAGCCCAAGCCATCTTAATCTCTCACAATATACCCAATCAGGAGCAGGTTTGGACTTATAATCAATCCAACCAATTTTACGCCCCAAAACTTACCTAAAAAAGCCACGTCCCTCCAAATCAATCACACTCAACCAAAATCCCTTAGACAAATTGGATAAATGAACTGAATATGGGGAAATTGTACCACCTCCCGACTTTCCAATTAATTTGGAACCATATCTACCATCAGATTTCGATGCCCCATTCTAACCAAAGAAAGATGTCCCCAAACCCACCGCTACCCCATTATTAGGTGACCATCAACTTGCTGATGCCGCCATGGCTTATCCTGATAGCCGCCATCTCCACGAAGCCATGGCACAATCTGTCACTGAGTTTAATGAAGAGCTACATATAATCAATTACCCTGCCGATCTCCCTGAGGTTGCAAAAGTGGAAATAGCACAATTAAAGGAAACTGCCACCTCTGCTGTCAAGCAAGTTGTTGCACTAGCAGAATTTTCCCCCACCACGTGCATCACCAGAGCCAATATCAATAAATATCCCAGCTTCCCGATGCACAAATACAAGATGAACACCATATTGCCAAATTACTGGAGGTTGTGCTCCAGGCCCAGATTGTTTCCAAACAACTTGACCCTTTTCTATTTTTCCTTGACCCATATCCCGCGGATGCCCCAACCCCTTTGCTCTCAGTCTTAATCCATCTCTTCATTCATGAAGAAGAAATTGATAGTCATTATGATACTCCCTCCCTCTCCCTCTCCGCCATGGTAGGATAAGCGGTTCACAACTGTTACTCCTAGTTGGGTAATTTTCCTTTTTGATTTGGTGTCTCGCCACTCATTTAGGGCTTTTGGTTTTTGTTTTTGGTCGTTATTTTGTATCAGTGATGTCCATCCCCTGGTCAGCTTACCTTGAATAAATCTAAAATTTAATGAATACTCTTGCCTGGTTGAATACCCCCTCTCAGACATACCTTTGTCTTATACCACTTCTGGGCGCAACTTAAAGAAATTGCCCAATTCAGTAGATTCTAGGGAAGGCATCCCTTTTTATGCTGCAGATGTGGTCTTGTTTAAGCCTGGTGAACAACGAGTGGTTGACACTAAAATCACACTATAAATCCCACACCACTTCTTGTTGCACCTCATAAGTATTGAGGTCGTTGCCCCCTTGGAACCTCGTGTATTGCCTGGGATACTAGACCCAGCCTACCTGTGGCCAACTACCATTCTACTTTGAAACCTCACCGGCGTGGACATGGGCATAAAAAACACCAGGAAATTGGCAGAGGCTTCTTACTCCCAGTAGAGGACATCTAACATATCCACTCCATTGGCTCTATGGCGGAATTGGGCTTACCTATGGAAAACATGATGTAGCTTGCCCAATGTTCATATTTTGTTAAGCTGACTCCAGAGGAGTTGGAAAAATTTTATACCTTGTTAGACGAATATAGTGACATATTTTCCAATTTTGATACTGACTATGGCCACATGAAGGGCTGGTGCCACTCCATTTATGTGGATGATGCTTAGCCTATTAGGTCCAAACTTTATCACAAGTCAAAAGTAGAGGAACAACAAATGAGGACGGAGCTCCAACAGTTGTTAGATGCGGGGTTACTTGTTCCTTCAAAAAGCCTTTGGTCTTTACTCCTTCTAATAATTAAAAAGAAAACAGAGCATTGGATAATCATGGATTATGTAGGTTAAATAGCCTCGCTAAGAAAAATAGCTATCCTCTCCCTCGCATTGATGATGCCCTGGCTCAACTCACTGGCTCTAACTTCTTCTCCGCCATGGACTTGGCCAGTGGCTATTGGCAAATGGACCTTTCTCCTCAGGATATGGAGAAATGCGCTCTTATTTGTAGTAAAGGTCTCTTCCAAACCACACGATTACCCCTAAGGTTTGTGCAACGCACCTGCCTCTTTCAAGCGTTTGATGGATCACATCTTGCATGACCTCAAGTTAGCTTGTGTCATCATCTATCTTGATGACATCATGGTGTTCTCAAAGATTTTTAATGAACATATTGATCATTGAAGGAGGTGTTTCATAAGTTATGTAAGTCTAATATTAAGTTGAAGCCATCAAAGTGTACCTTCTTCCAAATGATTTGGATTTCCTTAGCCAATATATTTCCCAAGAATGAGTTCAACCCATGCAGGACAAGATCAAAGCCTTCTTTGAAAAATGCCGCCCCCTAAAAATCTATGGGATATTCAGGTATTTCTAGGGATGATGGTGTATTACCATCAGTTCATCCCTAAGTTTGCCCAACTCAGTGAGCCCCTTGTCTGGCTATTAACCAAGAATACCCCTTTTTATTTGGGTGCTGAACAGAAGGCCGCTTTTGAGACGATGAAGCAACTGCTACAACAAAGTCCTATCTTAGGGCACCCAGATTATTATAAGCCGTTTATCTTGTTTACTGATGCCTCAGACTACGCTGTTGGGGCTATCTTAGCCCAATTAGTTGAAAAAGGTGCTGATCATCTGGTATCTTACTTCAGTAAAATGCTTTTAAAAGTGGAATGCAACTACAGAATAACAGAAAATGAGTGTCTTTCCGTTTTGTTGGCTGTGAAACACTACCGCCCGTTCCTATATGGGACCACCTTCACTGTGATTACTACCCACGCTTCATTGAAGTGGTTACAGAATATGAAGGATCCTACTGGCCGGTTATCTCGCTGGGCTCTAAAGCTCCAGCATTATGACATGAAGATTGAACACTGTGCTGGGGCCCGTAACATGAAGATTGGTGGGGTGACTCAGCTGCCAGTCCTTCACTTGGATAATACAAGGCGGAGAGGTCATATGACCTCTTAATTACTCCCAATAATTGGGAGGATGAGGATGAGCCTGTTCAGAAGATGTTAGCCCAGCACTCCCATAATACCAAAGTTGAAAACGGGAAGTTGTATAAGCAGGTGGGGACAAAAAGACTACCTTACCTTTGACCCTTAGAACGCATACCTGCTATCTTAGAAGCTCATTCCATCCTAGGTCATGGAGGGGCAAATAAAACTTATGAGTGGACTAATGATCGGTCTTATTTGGATAGTATGATGTAATTCATTGTTGACGTCTTGGAAGCCTGCCTTACTTATAAGAAGCAAATTCAGTTTTAGACTAGATACCAGTATCAATTAACTAACCCTCAACAACCCTTCCACACCATCAGTTTGGATGTAGTAGTTCCCCTTCTTCAGTCTACAATTAGAAACAGATTTATCCTAGTAGCTATTGACCATTTCACTAAGTGGGTTGAAGCTATGGCTATTTCTGCCCAAACGGCAAAGGCCACCGCCACCTTTTAACATCAACACATCTTCACACGTCATGTCTGCCCTCAAGTACTACTCTGCGATAATGGTGAGAACTTCACCTCCAGAGTAGTCAAATTCCTGGCCACTTCTTGGGAGCACAACAACTTTTCTCAGCTCCGTATAACCCTTCCACCAATGGGACTGTGGAAAGAGAAAATGGAACCCTGGATTACATTCTTCAAAAAATGGCCTCCTCTGATCCTCTTCACTAATCAATATCTACTCAGTGCTTTTATGGTATACTGGATTAGCTATCATTGGATTCTAAAATGTCTCCATTCCATGTTTTGTGTGAGGTGGGAACCAGGCATACCTGCCCTATTAGCTAAAAATGTATTCTCATCTAAAGTTGAGGAACCTGAGAAAGTCGTGAGAAGATTGGCTCAGTGCATAATCCAACTCCAATTCAAAGCTATGACCAATTTATCAAAGACAGTGCCTAAGAAGGGCAGGCTGCCAATGAGTTCCAAACCCCCTTACCTACATTCCAAGTGTCCTACATGGTTTTGTACTAGCATAACTGCATCACTTCTAGAAACGGTAAGCTTGGAACAATTTGGGAGGGTCCCTTCACCATCACTTACAAGAGAGAGAATGAGTACTCTATCAAATCTCTAGTTACTGGTGTCACCATTAATTGCGTACATGGCCATTTCCTACGCCCATACTTTCCCTCCAACATTCTTGAGGGGGTGATGTCAGACATTTGCCCTCACATCTGAAAACCAAGAATATTTTAGGTTGAACTCAGCCAAAAAAAGAAATTCCAGTCATTTATGATTTTCTAAAGTTGTTAAGGGCGATTCTATTAATAATAAAAACGATGCTATCAAGAATAAAAGTCAAAAGACACTGGCCAATGCTTGGTGGAACCCCTCAAATCAGGTTAACATGATTATACAAAACAATAGTGCAGTGATCATAAAATTGAGCAGTTGGATTACTCCAACCATGCGATGGACCGTGGGGCATCTAATGGTGGTACTCCCCCAGCCTCAACCAGGTCCTTCAAAGCCTACGCAGAGACCACCCCCTTTTATAGGCATGGCGGGGGTCCTTGCAAGGCGCAAAAGATTTTGTGAATGGGGATTGGCTGAAGTTAATAAAATCATTACCTCATGGGTATGTTTTAGCCAATAGTAATTCCCCTGCTATTGTTCAGCCAAAATGAAGTGAGTGTTCCAAGCTTTGATAGGTAGCTTTATCATATTTCCTAATTTGGATGGTAACAAGCCATACCAAACTTTATTAGTAAATTCCCTCCAACCTTTGATACTGTTTAAATACAGATTGAACAGATAAATAGAGGGATTACTTACTCCTTTTAACCCCATTTTACTAATAAAAACTCATAAAATCCCAAGTTTTTTATTAGTAAATTTTTATTAAATTTATTAAGACGTTTGTGGGATCCAGCGGCGTTAGCACTAGCGAGAACCTAAGAAGCTGGATTCCTACAATCGTGAAGAACTTTAGCAAAACAGGTAAACCTTATACACCTTCTCAATAGAGGTGTTTCATTTGACTGTACAAACGCATGTCAATTCACTTTTGATCAACTACGACTTTGCCAAGCTCAAGCGCCAATATAAATGTATCCCAACTTTGATAGACCTTTTTATATACACTTTGTATGCTTCTCTCACCACCATAGAGGTGGTGCTATCCTAGCTTGATAACGAAGGGGAAGAACACCCCTTCACATACTGCAGTTAAAAACTGGGTATTTATGAATGTAATTATACTTTTATCAAGAAAGAGTGGCTATCTGTCGTTTATCTGTGAAAAAAATTTCGCATTTATATTTATGGGGTGAATTTCACCGTGTAATGAATCAAGCCTCATTACTCTGGCCACAGAATTTAAAAGAGCTTAGAGGACTGTTAGTATATTGGGTCTTGTTTTTACAGGCTTATGAAATTGAAATCTAACACTGATCAGGGTAAAGCATCAAACCTCAGATGGGTTGTCAAGGTTGCCTAGTGTAGCCTAATTATGCTGATAGTGATTATGAGTTAATTACAAAATAATTAACCGACAATATGCCAATGAGCCCATCAAGATTCAGCAGAAGTTGGATAAAATCAGAGAGAATACTTTTGTAGACGATGGAAATTATATAAGGTTAATAATGGTTAAACCTTTTTGTTCTATAGGCCTACCAAGCAGATGAACTTAATTATAGCTGCTCACAAAGCCATGGGCCATGGTAAATTTAAAAAGACATATGACATTTACAGACCTATTATTATAGGAACTCCATGTCATATGACATACATGAGGCACTTAACTGTTGTATTAAATGCCAAGCTGGATCCTTTTATAGAAAAGCCACATTTTATCAACTGGAAAACCCTAAGTTTGCCTGGCACACAGCCTCCATGGACGATGTGGGACCTTGATTAATGCACCAGGTCAATTTAAATATATTATTTGGCTATCAATAATTTAACCAAGTGGTTGGAAGCTAAGGCAGTTAGGGACTTAGTGGCCATGACTACCGCTAAGTCTATTCTTAAAGATGTTTGTCACAATTCCGGATATGACTGGATGATAAGCCCTAAGTCAATATGGTGGAACAGATGGAATCCACCGTGTTGTTATGTGTATGATTAATTCAAGTGCCTCAAAATGAGGCGAAAGTGGGTTTTTGGGATATCGCCTAATTGGGTAATTGTGAATTAACAAATGAAGGATTGGCGGAACCAATAAGATATGGCGAAGTGAATTAGTAAGCCATGAAAGTGGTACCACCAAAGTTGCTATGATACAAGCGGGATGATATGATTGAGGAGGATGTTCTTAATAGTTTAGTGTACGCAGAACAGAGAAGAGCCGTTACAGTTATTATATTAAATAAAAGAATAAAGTGGGAGCAAGTGCTCCAAATTTATTAATAAGTTTAATTCTGTTGTTCAAGGGCAATGATCCTCATATCGTTGGTCCTATTGCTCAGTGGGTCAAACCTTGTGCAATTGTTTACAGCGTATCTCAAAGATAATGCCAATTTAATAACAGTGGTGCTCACTACAGGGGGCCTATTGATCAATCACATAAACTGATAAACGTTCCTCCACCACTAGTCATGTTGTATCATGATTGCTTTGTTTATAAATCATTTCAGAACTCTGCAACTGTTGAATATGCAGAACTCAAGCTTGCCTTAAACGCTGTGCTTAAATGGAAGAAGGAGTTTCTGCAAGAATGTTGTATCAATAAGCTGCCTCCATTTGATCGCGATGGGAACATCCATGGATTCTTTAAACGATTTTAGTTTGCAGTAGAAGGTGCTTCATATCGGCGTAAAGCCAAAATACTAATGTCCACCCTGGATGTTGGAAGCGCCGGCCAAGTTACTTGCTATCTTCCCAACAGTTCGTTACCTATCAAAAAGTGAAGGATACTGTGTTATGGTTGTTTGGAGGAGCAAAAAAATGGCGCAACGGAAGGCCGAGTTTCTAACCATTGGGTTTCAACATAATGAGACCCTCATTGCATTTGCTGATCGATTCTCAGCAGAAGCCCATGTGTTAAATGAGGCAAGAGTTTTAACTGAATGTGACATAAGCATAGCGTTGAACTCTGCTGTGAAACCATATTGTGAGCTTTTTAATGCCTTGGCTCCATATTTAGAGGTTGATGTACCTTTGCTTAAACTTATTCAAATTCTATGCCAACTATCCGCTACCTTCCTTCCACCCAGTATAGAGCAGAAACTGATTGCCTCCGCTTCTAGCCATGTTTATTTGAAAGAATCATCCCTCCCTGTTCAGCGCCCAGTTGGTATTCTCTGGTCTTATTATCATCACAAGCCTCACTTTCGCCCTAGTTGCCAACAGCAGTTCTCCTAACAGAATGGTCCAGGTTACACTGTTCAATACCAGTCCACCTTTTCAGGTGGGCTAACTTACAACAATCAAGGATGCAGGTCTTATGGGGTTAATTGCTTTTTATGCAGTTGCTCAGGGTACCTGGCTAGGAGTTGTCATAATCATCGGGTTCATTACTTACCAAGGGATCAGTATAAGCAGGGAAAAGTCAGAGCGGAGTAGAGATGGACCTCTCTACCTCTACTATTCTGACTCAAAACGTCCCACCTGAACCTATTCCTGCACAGCTAGCAGAAGTTTCCCGTTATGATGACGCATTTTTATATCAACAGCTGGTTGGAGGGGTAAATGTGCTGACACAAACGCAATTCATGGACATGTTGGAAGCAGGCTCCCAGGAGCACCCAAAACTGTATGCTTGCCAATTGTTCGATTACCTTCCTACAGATGAACCAGATCCATTAGCTGATGCGCTCCTCTTAAAAGGGGTAAACGCAGCCCTCCCTGTGGAAGCTATTGTTAAAAATACCCTAAAGTGGGGAAGGGTATTATAAGCTTTCTTGGAATAAAAGAGCAGTTAAATATCCATGTTTTAAAACAATCAGACGCATCTTACTCTAAGTGTACTTACTGTGACACCATTTTAGCGACAACCTGAGTTTGCGCAATAATTGTCACAGGTGCCCCAATCAATATAGTGTCCTCAAAGTTGGTGTCAAAGTTGGCATTAAAGTCTGATGTAGATCATTGTATGATGTATGGGACCGCAGGCGCAGAAAGCACAGTCTCTGAAGGAGAATACAGTGCGCTACCTTTGAGGTTTGGGTCAATTGTCATTTTAGCCCCAGCTATAGTGTTACCAAACAATAACTACGACCTGTTAATTGAAACCACTTTTATGCGTAACTTTGGGGCTGTTGATGATATGACAGTGGAGATATTTAAAATTCTGGTGCAGCGAATCCCAATCTACTTCACTTCCAGCAGAATGCCTAAGCATCCTGTACACATGAGTTACATTAACCTTGCATATGGGGATGGGGTGGTTTCATTTCACTATCATCAACTAAAAAACAAGACCTGGGCCCTTCCTCACCAAATTTATTAATATCAAGAGCTACCGCTTAGAGCTTCTGGCCCTATATCTCTTCCCTCTAGACACCAAGCAATCATAAGCACTGAGTTAGAGAGTTGGAAGTGCCTGCTGGGCTATATGAGGAGGTCATTGGTCCCTATCAGCAATCATGGCTCAAGCCCCACGGTGCCCCTGGCGTTATACTCCCAGGGCATGGGGAGATCAATGTTTTGATAGCGAATCTTCAGGATAGACCAATGCAAATCTGCTGACACCAAATAGTTAAATTCCTACATTTCATTCCAGTTGAGGAGGTCCTCAGAATTCATGAGTTTGGTTCACTGGATAAATTTGGTCTGCCCGACAAAACACAGCCTGACATAATGACAGTTGTACCACGTGAAAACTTAATGGGGTTAATGTAAGATCAGAAGTATTGAGCGGAAGCTTTATTTCAAAAATACAAAGAGATCTTTGCTGTCAATGATAATGATTTAGGGTGCGCCCTAGGAGTGATTCATCGAGTGGACACTGAGGATCATCCCCCCATCAGATCTCAGCCAATCCGCTGATCTAGAGCAGCGGAAGAAGTTGTTACAGCAGAAATCGATAAACTGTTGAAGCAAGGAATGCTCAAACTATCGAAGAGCCCATGGGCTTCACCTGTTCTAATTGTCAAAAAAAGGATAGTACTAATCGGGTAGTAATAGACTACCACAAGCCCAACAGCATTACAAAAAAAAGGACTCATACCCTTTTCCATGAATTAATGATGTGTTGGACAAGTTGGGGGAGCTCATTATTTCTCCGCCATGGATTTGATATCTGGCTATTGTCATATTGAGTTACCTGCGGCGGAACAAGAAAAATGCGCCATCATCACATCAAAAGGGCTCTTTCAACTGACACGTATGCCACAAGGGCTGTGTAATGCCGCAGCTTCATTCCAACAAGCGATGGACACTATCCTTGGCAACCTGAAGCTGTCCTGCGTTCTTGTATACCTTGATGATATAAACATTTTTCCCACACATTTTCTGAGAACCTTAACCATTTAAAAGAGGTATTCCTCTGGTTGGCTGAGGCCAACATCAAAATAAAACCTCATAAATGCCCTTTTTAAGGATCAGCTAGAATACCTCGGTTATGTAGCTGATGCAACAAGGCTGAGGCCCCAACCAGCTAAGGTGGAGGCTATTCGGAAGATTTCATACTAAGCAGTAAGTAAGATATAAAAGTATTTTTAGGGATGGTTGGCTACTATTTCTGAAGCCAACCAAACTTTGGTTTGTATTGGAGGTCCGCTGTTTGAGTTATTAAAAAAGGACGACACGTTTGTATGTATTGAACACTGTCAACGCTCCTTTGATACTCTTGAAACAGCATTGATCAATGCGCTAGTGCTACGCTACCCAAATTTCGAAAAGGAATTTATTGTACAGACAGATGCATCTCTTTCCGCTGTGGGGGAATTTCTTCCCAAAAAGATGATGAAGGTGAGGAGCACCCAGTGGCTAACTGCAGCTGAAGCCTGAATAGCCATGAATGTAAATATACTGTGACTGAGCGGGATTGCTTAGCAGTGATTAATGCATACAAGCAATTCAGAGTATATTTTCATGGTTTAAAGTTTAAAGTCATAATGGAAGATGCCTCATTACGCTGGTTGCAGAACCTTAAGGAGCTGTAGGTTCGTCTAGTCCGATGGGCCTTAAACTTCAGGCTTACAACTTTGAGATCCTTCACTGACCCAGAGAAAAACACCAGAATGCTGATTGCTTATTGAGGCTAACAACCATTTCAGTTACGGCGGATCTGAGTGATATTATGTATGACAAAATTCTCAGCGGAAAGTATGATGAGCTGCCACAAGTCATCAAGGCGTTGAATGAAATGCGAGCCAATACTAACCAGCGGAATGGTGAGTTGTACAAGCAGATTGGCAACTCTACAGTAAACTTTCTGCAACCTTCAACGCGGCCTAACACTATCATGAGCGCATATAAGGCAGTTGGGCAAGGTGGTATGCACAAGAAGTTGGAACTATTGTGGCCTTAGTATTACTGGGAAAGCATGAACTTTGATGTGCTTAATACTATCTCCTCCTGTCACCAGTGCCAAGTGGAAAAGCCGTTCCACAGGAAGACCTCATATCAGTTAGTAAAGCCACACTTTGCTTGGAATATGGTTTCCCTTGATGTCGTTGGTCCTCTGCTAACAGGAGCTAACCAGTCTAAGTATATCCTGGTGGCCATTGACCACTTGACCAGGTGGGTTGAGGCGCGGGCCATTAGAGACCTGGGGGCAGTTACTGTGGCTAAGTTTGTAATGGAGTGCATCATTCATTATCATGGCTTCCCGCAGTTTATCCTTACTGACAATGGTACTAATTTTACCTCTCACATACTTCCCAAGCTCAACGAAATGATGGCCATCCGTGGGGTTCTAACAACCCCATATCACCCTGAGTCCAACGGAATGGCTGAATGGGTCAATGGGACTCTGGTGAACACACTAAGTAAGTTGGTTATGGAATGGCCCTCTGATTGGAGTACCCTCCTTTCAACTTCGGTGTTTTCCTACAACATTAGCTACCATTCTGCCACGGGGAAAAGCCCATTCCAATTGCTTTACAGATGGCACCTCGCTTTGCCTGCACTCCTATATGATTGTGTAGAGGATACTGGTGGAATAGATCTGCAATGTTATTTGACCGCCATAATTAATATGCTGATCAAATTACAAACTGAAGCATACTTGTTCAGCTTAGCCAGGAAAATCAAAAACCAGGCTGCTGATCAGGTATGGCGAAGTGGCCTAGCAAAATTCAAAGATGGAGACATGGTTCTATTCCACAATTAACATGGGTTCAGGTGGAAACACAAGTTGGCCAGTATCTGGATTGGGCCATTCAAATTTATTGAGAAGACAGGTATGGATGCATATACTATCAAGGACCTTACTACCGGTTGGATCATCAACTGAGTTCAAACAAAGTTTCTCCAGGCGTATAAGCAATAGGTGCCTTATCATCCAGTCAATGAGGGGGTAGTGTAGCGATTCCAATATGACTGGATGATAAGCCCTAAGTCAATATGGTGGGATGGATGGAATCCTCTGAGTTGTTAGGAGTATGATGTATTCAAGCGCCTCAAAGTGAGGCGATAGTGGGTTTTTGGGAAATCGGCCTAATTGGGTAATTGTTAATTAACAAATGAAGGATTGGCGGAACCAATAATATATGACGAAGTGAATTAGTAAGCCATGAAAGTGGTACCATCCAAAGTTGCTATGATACAAGCGGGATGAGGTGATTGAGGAGGAGGCTGTTAATAGTTTAGCTCTGCGTGGATCAGAGAAGAGCTGCTACAGTTATTATATTAGATAAAGGAGTATAGTGGAAGCAAGTGCTCCACATTTATTAATAAGTTTAATTCTGTTGTTCAAGGGCAACGATATCATATCATTGGTTCTATTTCTCAGTGGGTCAAACCCTGTGCAATTGTTTATGGCATATCTCATTGATAATGCCAATCTTATAACAATGTTATCTATCATACAGTTACCGCAGTTTTTATTAACAGATAGTGGGCCAACTTTACGTCCAAAGTGATTTTAAAGCTCAATAATTAAATGGGAATCTGTGGATCTTTATCTATACTTATCATTAAGAAACCAACGGCACTGCTGTACAGGTGAATAGTATCTAGTTGGTATCTTAAAAGTTGGTTGCAGGTAAAACGTCCAGTTGGAACCTCTTTTTGACTCTTCTGTATTTGCATATAATATTGCTTTCAACTTGGCCATGGGACATTCCACATTTGCGTTAAAACATGAGTTACAGCCCGCATTGTCTCCCTTTTTATATTCTTGCAGTTCTGAAGAATAGATGAGTCCTAGTAGATAGCTCGAGAAGCTTTCCCAGACATTAATTCAAATACAAAGTCCTGCTTACTGAAACGCTTTGGAGCGGAAGTTCAAGGCTTGAGCCCTGGATAATGAAGACTGGCGGACCTTGCCTACTTTTGAGGTAGGTGTATTGGTTTGGTACTATGACAACTATGAAATTGGACAAACCCACAAACTGGTGCACATGTGGAAAGGACCTTCGAGATGATAGTGAGTATTTATACTTATGCCTACAATCTGAAAATTCTACTATGGGACATATTATCAAACGAGTGATTGCCAAATTTCAAAAGAGGTAATACCAGCACTCTAGGCCTCCATCCTCTAGCTTATAATAACAGATAGGACCCCCACTCATCTTCGTTACCTTATACTTTGTCAATGGTTGCAATGTTGCAAGTTGTTTAACCAACCATCAGTTCAAGCAATATTTAGTTAATATCTATATTTTACTAAAAACCTATAAATGGCTTTGATGGTATAAGGAGTCTTGATTGCACAAGCCACAACTTCATAAGGAGTCATTGAAGTTGTATCAATTTACTATTAGTTTATCGACCTAATGCCAGAGAATTGTAAATCCTGTGGATCTAAACCTATAACCTCCCAGTGCAACTTCTATCCTTAGATCTTGTAATTGATTAGCTCTTGGCCTTGGTGGATTAGATCTTCTTATGCTACCTATACCCTTATCCTTTATCAGTACCTCGCACTGGGGTAAAATATTCAGCAGTAGGAACATTATTGTACTTGGAATTCTTTCAGAGCCTCTAATACAATTGATTTCAACTACAAATGAAATCCTCCAAGCCTTAGAAACTTGTTTAATTGCCTCATTTAAATTATGGGCCATCAGATTACCAATCCAGAGTGTTTCTAAGTTCATATGAAATTAGCCAATAGAAACTATAGTTGGAAGGTATATCCATACTGAATTTTAAAGGGAAAGCATCTTTTACCTACATTTCTAGAGGAGATCTAGATGATGAGATTAACTTAAATAGTTAGTTAAGCCTTTGGGAGTACACAATACTACATTGTGATTTTGTCTGTGTATGAAAAAAAATCATCTTGCCAAATTTGTCCTTTTTCCAATTTTAATAAAGATCTGTCTTCATACAGCACCTTTTTTATTTTATGTTTTTAACCTGTGCCTTCGAAATATGACGCCTAAGTGCTATCTCAACACCAAGATAGAGGCGCTGCTAGACCTTGCAATCAATAGTCATTGGAAGATGAGCAAACAAAATTAATTTTTCTTTATACTCTGTCCAACCTGTGCACTTGGTCTTGAAAAATTAGTTGAACTTTAGGGAGGTCAACCACAATGCAAACCTTTGCAGCGGCATTTGCTTCTTTGGCCATTTCAAATTCAAGGCCAAATCATTCACGTTGGATAGTATGGGTTGTATTGTGAATGGCATTTGAAAAAAATGATTATAAAGATTACCAACTTTTTCTAAAGGCCAGTGAATATGTCCTTAAGAAAATCCTGAGATCATGCTAAATTAAAGACGGCAGTTGAGAAGGAAATATGATGTTAGCTGTTATATCTTTTATAACAATAAAAATCCCTATTGGTTCTCTACTTGTGCTTTTTTTAGCTGATCCTTTTTCACAATGGCGTTTGTTTCCCTTGAGCAGTGCAGTTACTGGCCCTGTGCCTTTCAATACATTTGCTTAAGCCTTACCATTTTTGTGATTTCCACTCATATAACTGATTTTACTATAAAATTAATCCAGCCTAAATGAAAAGGTTAAATAGTAATGGCAATAGAAAAGAAAAACTTATACTCGTTCTATCTGTTAATCTCTCTTTTACTTGGAAGATAAAATTGCCCCTCCAAGGGACTCACCTCTACCTTTTAAATTTAAGTGAATTAAATACTTACCAAAAAAATTTTAATGTTATAAGGATTTTATATAACAAAAAGAGAAAAAAGTAACCTACCATTAGTTGGGGCTGAGTTTTATAAATGAATAGGGTGTTTTTGTGGGCCAAATAAAGTAGATAGCATAGATCTAGCACTATTCTCATTTTTCAATCTTGTTTAAAAATCAAGTTTTTTCAATAAATGTCAGAAACATTGTTTTAATTAACCTTTCACAAAGCAATCAACTAAGATTTAGGCAATATTCTCAAAACATTTTTGGTAAATTATAAGTGTTCAAATTTTGTTTTTACAGATTCAGAAGATATGATGGTATTTAACTCCATTTTCAAGTACTTTATGTTCAACTTTTCGCTTGTTTTCAAAACTTTTTGTTAATTTTCACTTAGGGTTTCCCCAGTTGTCAATTTTTTTTTAAATGTGGCTTCTAGGGAGAACAGCATGTTTAGGGAGAAGAAAGAAAGCTTGTTGCTTTGAGCATACTTAAATATTTAAATCTAAAAAGAGCTTTCTCATTTTATGCACACAATGGTCTGAAGATTCAGAACTATGATAGATCTGGGTTGGAATTAGGTTAAGTGTGAACATGGTAATCTAGGTGGAAAAGCAGTTACACACTTTCATCAATGTTATACATAAGGTCAGCCATTGGGTAAGAGGTAGGCCTAAAGTGTTGCATTTGGGACTACAACAAGGCAAGATTGTCACAGGTATATTTGGCGCTTAGACAGATATTACTGTATGTAGACATTATAACTCGAAAATAAACTGATAGTAGGGTCAAAAAGAAGGCTCCAATAAAATAAATTCTCCAGATTTTCCTTGGTCTTGTTGAGTACTTCCAGTTTAAAGATACAATGTAATGAAAACAAGCGTTACTTTAGGCAGAAGTAGATACCAGGATCTAAATTCCATTGTTATTCCTTATTCCAGAACAAGTCTTTCCCAATTTATACCCTGGCACTAGTGAGTCAACTATCCTTGCAGCTCGTAAATAATCTAGTTCGTCCTATTAATGATTTTCTTACGGACTGTGGATAACCATGTCTAAAGATTGATGGTTGTCTGTCCAACGTCAGGCACATCTTGGTGTTAGTTATTGATAATTAGCTATTTTTGTAATCGTCTGTCCAATGTCAGTTACATCCTTTGGGTTTCAGTTTACAGAGATATGTGAACAAATTCAGTGGAATCATTTTATTAATCTCTGATTGGCAAAAAGAAATCGGTTTGAGGATTTGTGCATTCAGTTAATGAGCAGAAAGGGATTGATCTGTCCAAAGTCAGGATCATATACTGAATTCATAGATATTTGGATCCAAGTTGGAGAAAATTCTATTATTATATCAGAGGTATATTGATTGGAATTAATATGATGGGGTACACAGATAATCATGATGAGGGTAAAATTGAGGTCTATAAGGCGTTAGGGTGTTATTCTGACTTCAATATCTTTTGGTTGGTCAAAATCCCAAATTGCAACATTTTTCCCCACTTGATCAAAAATAGAGATCAACAAATTAGCTAGAGCTGGCGATATGGGTTTTATAGTTGGTAAAGGTTTGCATCTTGACGCCCTGATGGTTTTCTTTAAGAGGGTAGCTTATACTCTGTTGATAATGCGCCATTTGGTGTAATCATTGAGTGTAAATTCATCATTTGAAGTCACTTCTGTATTTTCTAATTGCCCCTTCCAGATGTGTTCAAGCTTACTTGTCTCCTCAAAACCATGGTTACACAGTAGAGAAATAACTTCTCTACTTTGTTACAGGTCACAGTATGGTTATTCTGGTTATTACACTCCTTACATCTCATCTTCATAGGACTTTTGGTAACTTTGTTCACTACATAAACTGTTGAATTGGAATCATAAGGTTTACTTTGAATTTTAAAGGGCTCCTTCAAATTAGGTTCCCTATCACTAGGAGGATCAAAATCATCATTATAAAGCATAAAATCATCCTAGGTTAATCAGAGTATCATTATTTTTTCTTACTAATTCCCTAAATTCTAACCTAGACTAGTGGGCTTATTGTCTTCATGTTCTTCTTTACTAGTAAGGGGATAATTCTGGCATCACAACTTCTGGAGCTGCTCTAGATTCAGGAAAAAATACATAGCCTCCTCAGGGCTTTGTGTGCAGAGTATAACCTTTGTTCTCCCTCTTCACTATAATCTTCTTAGGGGAGACATATGGCAGTTTTAATGAAATACTCAGAAACTTATTCAATTCCCTTCTGTAGGAGTGTAGAAGGCGTCTCTGTTTCTTTCTGAAGCTCTCCTCTCTTACTAGGGTTTTCGCTCCTCTGATCATTGCATAAACTGGTTAACCATGGCCTCCTTGACATCCTCATAAGTCTAATCTTGAGCTATGGCCTCCTTATATAAGGCCTACAATTTTTCTTGCATATTGTTCATGTCGTCTTCTGCTGGGTAGTTAATTGCGTCAATAGTGCACCCCTGTAGTGAGCACCAAATCTTGAAATCGTGATTACAACAGATCAAAACTGTCACATGCATATTTGGCACTCAGACAAGTCTAACTATAAGAAGACAACATATATCAAAAAATAAACTGAAAGTAGGGCCAAAAATAAGTCTTCAATAATATTGATCCTCCAAATCTGCTGTAGTATTCTTGGATATTTACGGTTTTTGTGATTCAGTGTAATGAAACCAGTTTTTTTCAGTTAAAGGTAAATACCATGATTTACATTCCTGTATTCTTCCTTATTCCATTACCAGAATCTTCCAATTTATACTCTGGCCTCTAGTGATTCAGTTTTCCTTGTTTAGTTCTGAATCATCTAGTGTTTCCTATTTAAGGTTTATTTATAGACTGTGGATAAGAGCGTTCAAAGCTTGATGGTTGTCTGTCCAACGTCAGGCATATTTTGGTGTGGTCTGTTCAGCATTAGCACATCTTGAAATTTGTATTTCCAACGTTGGTCACATCCTTTGGGTTTAATTTACAGAGATATTTGGTAAAGATTCAGTGGAATAATCTTTTTAATCTTTAATTGACAGGAATGGAACTGCTTTGGGAAACTGGGCCTTCAGTCAATGAGCAGAAAGGGATTGATCTTCCAGAAGTCAGTATCATATACTGAGTTAATAAATGCTTAATTCAGGTGGTAGAAAATGCTAGAAAAGTATCTGATGGCAGATCAATGGGATTTAATCTGCTGGGGTACACATATAATTGGGACAAGAGTAAATATGAGGTATATAGGGATTTAGAGGTCCTATGGCTGAAGTAAATATCCTATGGTTTTTAAAAACTTAAATCACAACATAGGGTTCAAAAACTTTATTGTCCTGAAGGGATTCATGGCCTGGTTTAGCTTTGTAATTGGACATGGGCCTTACAGAGATGTTGTGTGAGTTATTTGCCTATATCATAGCGCTCGCTTTTTGCTTTTACCCTTATAAACAGTGTTTACATATATGTTCTTAATTCATAAACAGATGATTCCTTTAACAAACTTAGTGGCTCTAAAAGAGAAAATGTGAGATAATGGTATGATTATAAAAAAAATTATCTAATACTTTCTCTGTTTTTATAAACGAAAATTGTGCTATAGGCTATAGTTTTTTATCAACTTCTACAATTTTTATGTGCTTTTTATAATGCCCACTAACTTATAGTATTATATAATACCTATAGAGAGCTTTATATACTTTTAATAATGACAACTATATTAACTTATACTTGAGTATAGAAGATAAGAAAGAGCATACAATATTGTGCATATTTAATTTTCTTTCCATTCAAGCCCAATTTGAGTGTATTTTGTAAAAATTACAAAACAAAAAAGCAATTCTGCTAGCCGCGCCCCCAACCTACTGATGTCAATGACCCCACCACCTGCTGCTCCAGTGTGGGGGAGAGGCGAAACCCCACCCAGAGTTTTCTATTTGGGGGGAAAATGCACTTGGACTGGTTCATCCAGTCCTACAAAGCCTTAGGTCTGTTTGTTTTACCCAAGTATCTCACCTTTTACCTTGCACAATCCCATGTGGTGAACCGTTGCCCTCTCATCCTGCCCCACTTTCAAATGCGTTTCAGCCTTCAGGTCAAATATGTGATGTTGTTCCCATAACTAGACAAACCAATAATCAAATTAGCACAGGCAATGATGCAACCTGCCGGCTTCATCAATTTTTGCCTCTATCAGGGTACTTTGACCTCAGTTTCACAAGCAAAGCTGATTCTGCCACTGCAGCAACTGTGCACCTGGTTTTCCAGGGCACCCCAATTCTTACAACGCGCACCCAGCTCCCCACTGACTCCGCAATGGTGGTTCAGTTTGCTGGGTTGCCCATTCATCTTCCCCTGGCAGTGCTCCATCAAGAGCTTATGGCAGGTTTTGCAGCCTATGGCGCTGACCCCATCCTTCAATTTGTGGTCCCCAATGGAGCCACACGCCTCGCTGGGCCTTAGGCTTTTGCCACAATCAGCCCTAAATTTACAAATATAGTCGACCTGATTCCCCTCAAGCCCCTTTGTTGCTTCTGCCCCTGACCACCCATTCTGGGCCCACATCGAGGGCAGGCGGACAATCTGTATGTCCTGCTTCAAGTTGGACCACTTAAAGTGGATTTGCCCCTACCTCGCTGCCTCTACAACATCTAAAGTCTCAGCCACCAACTCCTCGTCTGCTGGCCACCCCGCAGCCCTCTCAGAATGGGGCAATCTTACCCCCACCTCTTCCAAAGCCTGCTGCCACTGCTGTGGCTACAGCAGCCAATCAGGACCATCCTAAGTCTGGAGCCACCAATGCTTCCACCAATTAGGATTTGGCTTGAACAACAATTTGCTCCCAAGCTCCAACCCAATTGCCAGCCTCAGCCATCCTTATTGAGGAAAAATTGGACTTGTATGACTTGAACCCATGGTCCTCATTGCATGAAACTGACAAATCATGTAATGAGATTGAAGACTCTGAAGCTGACTTTAGAGAGTTCATCCCTACATGATCCCCATTGAGATCCCGCAGCGCTTTTATGTCCCAAATCCAAATGGCGACTTGTTATGCACCCAACACCATTTCGCTGTGGCAGCTGCTGCCCAACCTGATAAAATTTTCCTCTTCAATATTATATCCCAAACAGCGATGAAACTGCCCAAAGGTATCCTTTACCATTCTTGCCCAGACCTGCCCCCCATAGAGCAAAATTACCATTCTCCAGCTACATAAACATGCTGCAGATGCCATTCATAAAGTGGTTGCAGCTTTGAAATTCAAAATAAAAATAACTTAAGCTAACGCTGCTTTAGTTTCCCAACTTCCTGCCATCCAATATACAAGCAGAAAAGTGCTTGCCCACCTAACTGAGCACCATTTATGATGATGATTTCTATGAACAACTGATCCTCTGCAAACTCACCTCCCATATCTCTGATAAACCCACACCCTTGCTCTCTGCCTTGCCTGTGCTTTGTACAATGTGGATACTATGGAAGCCCCCTGATCTCCCTTCCCCTTCCACCATGGTGGGATAAGCGGTTCACCGCTGTGCCACCTGGTTGGTTGTTTATTTTTTTCATTTGTGTTTCGCTGCCAGTTTAGGACAATTAGTTTGGGTTTTTTGGTTTGGTTAGTTTTGATGCTTCCATTTCCTTAATGTCCATCACCTGGTTGGCATACCTTAATAAATTTTAATTTTTGTATTAACATACTTTACATACCGCATTGTTCAGATCAATTTATACTTTGGTTTGCATATTAATATTATATGATTAAGCAAGAAAATAAGTAGATATATCGTAAAAACGCGTATGGTTTAAGAAACCTTAGGTGAGAATTGCAATACTTCTGAGACTTAAGCTTTATATCTGTTCATATCTAGTAAATATGATGTCATAATGAAACACAAGTCTCATGCCATCTTTTAATGAAGAAATATATAATGTATTATTAAAGTTTAAGTTAATTTCATGAATAACAAATATTTTATTATTTTTTAGAATTTCTTTTAACATAATTTTTTGTCAGGAAGAAATACAGATAAAAAACCCAGTTCATATGCAACATTATAATTCACATTTATATATGAGCTAAAAGCATGATATTACATTACTTATATTTTTATGTGTAAAAATCCTTAAATAATAGCTCTCTTCTAGAATATTTAGTCTTGTAGATCAATGACTAATTTTAAAAGTATCTAGTAGTTATTTTTTGTAAAAAAATAACAAAATATCGAAGAATAGTATTATATACTCCTAAGCTCTTATTATTTACAAACTATTAATTTAATTTAGTTAATATTTTGCTTTAATCTTACAGAAAATTCAAGTTAATGGTAGCCTGAGTAAACAATTAGCTTTGTAACTTTCCTTATTGTTTACTGTAGCTGAACTTATCAAGGATTTGATAGCTGTAATAACACATGTTATTACAATATAAATTAATTTTATAAAAAAATAATTGTGTAAATTTTTGTCCTTTTTGGATATAACCAAAAAGCATTTGGGCTACTGTCCTGGGGTGTCTAAGTCTTTACTTTATTTTTATATTTTATATTTTTTCTTACTACTAGGTGGTTATCTGGTCCTTCTATACTAAATAAACCACAAGTTATCAATAACTAGATAATACGCTTTTCTTAGTTGACTTGAATCTAAGCTATTATCAAAGTTACTTTAAACTAAATATAGGCAAGTTTAAAATTTAAATTTTAAATTTTATTCGATGTACACCAACCAGGGGATGGACAGTACCAAAAGTCAAACAAAACAAAAGAACCTGATCAAAAGAATGAATGGGAAGACAAAACAAAAACTTCTAATTAGGCGGGGTGGAAACTTCTAACCCACTATGGCAGAGGGTGAGGGGGGTCAGGGGGTTTTCTGTAGCATAAATGCTATGAAAATATTAAATTTTGTTTGATTAAGTAGACAAAAGTGGATAACCAGGGCGTTGGGGCATCAGGGTAGTGTGGGTGGATAGCGGTGTAATAAAAGTTCTCCTCCTCTTCATCAAGAGCAGCGTGGTAAACAGCTTTGACAAATTCTGCTAAGTGATGATCAGCTTGAATGGGGGCATCAGGGAGCTGGGCAAAATTGGAGATAATATGGAGGGTGAGTTTAGTGGATAGGTTAAATTCTGCTAGTTTAGTGACATGCATAACAGAGGCTTCAACATTGCCAAACAGTTTTTAAATATCGCTGCAGGCTGATTTAGGGGAAATCAGGGGGGAACTAGGGTGTGGGAAGCCCTTGTTGCCATTGAGCCACTGGTTAGGCCACTGCTTTGCATAGGTTTGGGCAATGGGGGGAGGCCACCGCTATGAAGGCAAGCTGATGGTCACTTTGGTAGGGGCAGCATTAGTTTAGGAGTGAAATGTCTGGGGGATGGGGTATCATCATAATCAGAATAAAATTTTGGCCTGACCATAATCAAATTTGGCCAAGCAGTTGACTTGATACCTCACTCATGATAACCTTACCTGATTCATAAATCTCAGCTATAAGTCCCATAGATTTTGTTTTACTAGAATAGAGAATGAATTTGGGTGGGTAGGAGTCAAATGGGCTGCTTGGGTATGAAGGGTGGTCAAAGCCTGATTCTGACTGGTGGAGGGGTTAAGTTTGGGTGGGCTAATGTGGGCAGTTGCTTTGGTGGGGGCCAATTTCCCACTCTTAACCACCAAATGGGATTGTTGAGTGGGAGGGGGCAGTAAAATATCCCTGCAGAACCTGCTAAATAGTTCTCCAAAGCTGCATCAGTGGAAGTGGCTCAGGGGCAGGATTTTTTAAATGGTTGAGCCCAAAGCAGAGGGGACAAATTTGGTGACCATTATCACCTAGAGCCCAAAAGAAATATTCAGGCGCAGCTGCGATACAATAATGGGGGGATCTGGTGGGCTATGGCAGGGTGGTATTGGATTATTGTGGCCGTTGCATGAGGGGTGGCAAGGCGCTCCGCCCCAGAGGGAACAGCAAAGACAAGGTTGGGCTGAGTGCCATAAGCCATAAGCCCCGCCATCAGCTTATCATATAAAAGTTGGGGTGGAAGATGAGAAGGGAGGGACGCAAATGATACCATCAGTGTGGTGTTGGAAGGGAGAAAGTACAAGTAGTAGGAATAGGAGTGTTTTTGTAATTAAATGGAGTTGAAGCCGCTGCTGCAGTGTACTCCTCCATCTGAAAGCCTATATCAAAGTAGCGCTTAAAAGGGTGTAATCTATAAAACCAGCCGGCATGAAGGCAGCAGTGGCAAGCTCAACACTTGCTTATTGGCATACATGATAAACTGCCCATAGTAAACATGGAGGCAAAAGAAAATGTTGGCTTGAGGGAGGGCAAGAGGGTGGGGGCAAGATAGGTGAATGCGTGCTAGATGGAGCGCTAAGTCCTGGGGGACAAATTAGCCTGAGGATTTTGATGGGCTATTAGAGCCCATTCACATGCATTTCCCCACAGGGTGGAAAATGCTAGGGGGTGGAGCACCGCTGCTCCACACTATGTTGGCAGGTGGCGGATCTGAGGACATCAAGTGGGAAGCAGTTGGGACCAGATGGCGGTGGAAAAAAGAACTTACATTTTTACTTTTATTAGAAATTTCTCAAAAGTGAGATCAAAGTATAGGCAAGTTAAATATACATAGATAGTTATTTAGTACACAATAATGTAGCATAATTAGCATTTATATATAACTAGATAAATGCTCTTTATTTATTAGAAATAACATATAAGTGATATGAAAATTAATAATGGTATAATACATTAAAGTTCATCTAACATACAAAATAGTTTAGATTTAGCAATATCATTGAAGAACTGTGGAGATTTTTGTTAACAAATTACTTAAGTTTTAGTTAGAGCTATATCTTATATCATTGTAGATATAGATATAATGTCAGCCTAAAACCCTTAATCACTTAACTTTTTATTGTCAATTGCTGATGACCATCCATCTAGTAGCACAACAAAATCTCATAACTATTTTATAGCTTAAATTATAGTTATTTTTCTTAGTCATTTATTTATAAGTTTGACATAAAGCAAGTCTCCAAAGCTTTCATGAGTTCAATATAATCCCAATTAAGCTTGTAGGTTATTTTTTGGCTATAACTTAATACCTAAATATTCTATAGATATTCATATAAGCTATTTGTGATATACATGATTGAACTATATAGTATAGCTCGATGTGTATAGTATATATATTATTCAGTTTAATTAATAAAATGGATAAGAATCTATTTCTTCTATAAGATTTTTATAAAACAAGTAAAAACTATATCTTTATATAGCCTTAGGATTAATATGATTTGTAGTTTTATAGTAAATTTAAAGGGTGGTTACCCTGTCAGGATTATTCCTACTTCCACTCTAGTGCAGGTTTTTATCTAACATATGTTCAAAACCTGTACTGGCTATAAAAAAATCTCGGAGTGTTATATTTGTCCTAAGGTTGGCCCACCTCTTTTTTTAGCACTAGTGGTGCCCAATCTAAAAGGGGGAGCCGCCACGCATCAAAGGTTGACCCACCTCAATCACTTTATAGTAAATACATAAAGCAAATTATATAGGTTACCTTTTTAATTCTTTTAGTCATTAATTCTGTTCAAGTGTTTTTATCTATTAATTATACTTTAAATTTTATTTAGGAAGGCTGACCAGGGGATGAACACTTCCAATAAGTAAACTAAACAACAAAAAGAACCTCAGCAAGAGGTGGGCACTAAGAGAAGCAAACGCTATCTCCTGTTGCCAGCGGGAATGCCAAGAGAAGAGAGGGGGGATACGTGTGTAGGGGCTTGCGCCACTATTGAGAATGTATGTAGGAAGGGGTCTGAAACGATGAACTAAACTGGGAACCAGGATGAGACCTTCTGGAAGCGATGGGGTGGGAGGTACCCAAACATCCACACTTGAAAGTGGTCCGCAAGGTGCGACTGGAACTGGCGTATAGCTTCCTGGAGGGTGGGAGTAGAGCATGAGATAGCATTCAAGACAACCATGTGGATAGTCCACATAGAGATTGCAACCACTAAGACACAGAGGGAAGGTGGTAGAGGGGAAACCATGGACAAAGCGAAGATGTCCTTAGACAGGCTGAAGGGCTGTTCCTGATCCTGGAAAAAGAGATGCTGAACCTCACACCATATCATTTTTGAGGGAGGGCACTCCTCCAGGTGGTGGACCAAAGTTCCATACTGGCCACACACAACGCAGGATGAATTCAAAAGCGTTAGAGCGCTCAGCAGTATGGTATACCTATCTCATTCAGCTCCACACATGGGAACAAATATGTGGCTGCAGAAGATGGTGTTGGGCTAACTTCCATATGGCTTTCTGGGTATCGAGGGAGTAGGGGAAGTCCAACATGTCCAGATAGTCCACCCTGGCTGTGGTAGGGGACCTCATGGGTATCACTCCGTTCAGAATGGGTAGTCCTTGTACTTCCTGGGTGAACTGAGGAGTAGGGCGCCCACTCTGGGCGGTGTGCCCACAGATGCAAATTCTCCACTTGTCATGGTTGGATGACTTAATAATGGGAACTGATGCTAAAGATAAGGTTGGACGACAGGAGGCCCAT